>VYZT01004803.1:5126-66284 GCA_013400735.1 Pomatostomus ruficeps | reverse complement strand
ACAAGCTGTGTGCAAAAATCCACAGTACGCTGCAGAGAAGATCCTTACCCTCTGACAATTGTGTGTTTACAACGAGTCTGAGTATAATTGCTCTGATGGGCTGTCAAGGAAAAGATTAATTTGGCAAAGATTAGTATTGACTTGCTGTTTATTAAGGCTTTTAAACAGCTGTATCTGGCAACATTCCTATAAGTGCTTGTCATGTCTGAAAATCAGGCTCACACCCGGGTGCTTGCCAGCTGTTGCTAACTATCTTACCACTTAGAGTATCTTTCTCCAGGCCAAACAGCAAGAGCAAAGTATTGCCAAATCAGTCTCTTTCATCCTGTCACTTTTCAGGGGCTCTGAGAGCTCAACTATCAGTTGATGGCTGAACGCTGAGCTGATAGCAGCTGCCAGGAGAAGCAGGTTAGTTAGAGAGGTGTTACACCATGCCTAGGGGAGGGGTGCTGCTCTTAGTCACCCCACCGACATGGAAAGGCACAGCTTGCCACTGGTGTTATGCACAGGGGCTCCATACCCCTTAATGTCTGGGATCCAAGCTGGGTAGGAGGCAGAACTCCAGAGCAAGTGGTTCATCCCTTAGGGCTCTGATGGATAAAGCCAACAGGCTAAGAGGGTACAGTAGACACCATTAATCTTTACAAAATGAACCAACATTTTCTTCTATGACGTTTACCCAGACTACTGATAAACAAAAGTCATTCCCAGGGTCAGTGGAAACCTGTAAAAGGAAAGATGTCAGCTGTTATTTTTGTTACATTACTTAAAACATTTCAGCTGGCATGGTAAGCTTTAGTAGCAAGCTCAGAAACAAATAATACCAGTGGAAAGAAGGATAAACGGCTGCAGCTAAATGCCAATACAAATAGCCATGTGTTACAATTAAAGTTGATTTGGCCTTTCAAATAGAAGTCTGATTTTCT
The DNA here is from genome assembly GCA_013400735.1 of Pomatostomus ruficeps. Classification (NCBI taxonomy): domain Eukaryota; kingdom Metazoa; phylum Chordata; class Aves; order Passeriformes; family Timaliidae; genus Pomatostomus; species Pomatostomus ruficeps. Next base: position 65,358 of record VYZT01004803.1, on the reverse strand, counting down.
GGGATTAATCTCGACCTTTTCAAGTTGCATCAGGCTGAAATAAGTTGTCAGAACAGATGTGAATTTTGTTTGCAGAGAACAATTGTAATCCAGTAACCCTTAGAACATCAGCATTTTCCAGAATGCCAGCCAGCTGAGAAATGAGGATGCGGACGGCAGACACCGGGCGCACACAGCAGGCAGAACCAGGGAACTCAAAGCCATGTCCAGAGGCTGGATATTTAGGTCACAAAATTTCAAACTCAAACCAAAATACCTGTCCTTTTAACTCTGAACTGACCAAACAGCAGGGTCTATACACAACCGCCTGGGGGAAAAAAATAAAGTTAGATCAAGGATAGATGTCTTTGTTATCTTTATAAACCATGTTCCTTAACTAAATCAAACATACAAGTAGGTGATCTTCCATGTACCACTTTTTCGCAGAAGGCTGGACACACATTTTCTAATACAGAAGTCTCTGAAGGCTCCAAGAATCACACATTTCCAATGCTGCTCTAAACTGCTTTCTAAAAACTTCTGCCTTACAATCTGCCTGACTCCAATGCTTTCAAGAAAAAAAATAGAAAGGAAGGCGAAGAAAACCCCTAGTGAACATTCAGGTTTCTCATACTTTGATACATGAAGTCAAAAATTTCCCAGCTTTATGCACAGCATATATGCTGACCTTAGTGCTCCCGTAGAGCCAGATTTCAGTGGAAAGTAAAAATAGTCCAAAACCTTTCCAATATGGGCTGGGGGTGGGGGCACATGGAGTGCTAGCACAATACCTGTGGCAGCATAAGCCCTCTGCAGACACAAAGCCTGCAGGCTGCTTTGTAATTCCAACTTTCTTCACAATGAAACACCTGAATCCATGCTTGTGCCATCAGTAGAGTCATATTGTTAAATACTGAAGATGCAAGAAAGATTTTTTTGGCTGTCTATGTAGCACAGCTTAGATAGCAACGTGATGATCCAAAGTTCATTCAAAAACATGTCACCACTTGAATAAATAAGGCTGATGCCCTAATTAGCAGAGGAAGCCTTCATGTTTTGCTCAGAGTTCAAAATAATGAGCTGAGCCTGTCCACTCCTCTGGCATATACAAGCATGTGCTACATGGTTTTGTTAAAGAGATGAATATAAAAGGAGGTAAGTGATGTGCCCAGGGACACAGAGTAATTTAGAGGAAAGGTAGCTGAGATCTGAGAGTTTTGAAGAACAGGCTTCTGCTTTAGTCATAACTAAAGTTCAAAATCTGTGAAGCAGTGCTCAGATCCATGGGGGCAGCTTTAACTTAGGTGAGATTTTACAAATAATAAATAGAGGGAAGTTGCCAGGTTTTTTTTGTCTTCAGCAGTTTTCCACTTTTAAGTCATATGTGAACAGCTGAGTGCTATTTTCAAACTTAACTCTAAAATAATTTTAGAAGATTAAAATAAAAAGAGAGAGATATCTGAGTAATCTCTGGTCCTAGGTTCTTGGAACCTTTAATTAAAATATCAAAGTTTGTGAGACTGGAATTTTGACTGTATCATTCATATATCCCTCAAACTGATTTATTTCTCTCTCCTTTTTTTTTTTTTTTTTCAGAATTTCTGCCTAGAACTCAATGAAGCTTTTCACCTACCTTTCTACATCAGACCTAACAAAGCACAATGCATACCCATCTATCTGCCACCAAGAAGACTGATAATACCCCCCAGGAGAGAGTCATGACAGCCGAGTGGGACTGTCCTGCATCTGCGTCCGCAGCAGAAGCTGCCCTTGGCAAACAGGCTGGAAGCAGCCGCACAATGAACTCCTGGCAGGAAAGTTGTGCCTCTACAGTACATGGCTGACAGATTTTTAAGGCTGAGTATTTTTAAACTCTCAAGGGAGAATTTTTTTGAGGACAACTTGAACAAAAGTCAGAAATTGGCTATCCTATCTCCTTGTACTGTTGTCACCTTCAGACTGGGAAGGAACATGACTCCAGAAGTGGGAACATTTCCAGAAGTGACCCCAGTACAAGGAAAACATTGACACAGTTGGAGTGAATCCAGAGGAGGCCAGAACACAGGGCTAAGGTGGAGGGCTGAGAATGCTGGATCTGGTTAATTTCCAGGAGAGGAGTTCCTTCTGCAGTCTGTAACTGCACAGTGGATCTTTATAGAGAACACAGAGCTCAAATCTTCCTGGAGCTATACATGAAGGGCAAGAGACAACAGACACAAGTTGAAATGAGGAAAGTCCTGATTACATATTATGGTAAAAATAGTCACTGGGGGAAGGTTGAAAACACTGAAACAGGAGCACAGAGAGACTGTGGGATTTCTGTACTTGAAAATATTCAAAAGTCAACAGGGTAGCCCTGAAGAGCCCTTTCTAAGTTGTACCAGCTTTGCCTGTGAGCATAGGATAGACCAGAAAACCTGCAGAGATCCCTTCCAATCTAGGCTAGTCTGTGATGCAATTTCACATAAAATCCCCCACACGTGGGATAGAAAGAAAGTCTAGCAGATCATGGTTGTTTGGCCTCAAATTGTGAAAAGGAGAGTTGGCTACTTCCTGTTGCACAGCTCATGCTACAGTAAATTATTTTTCATTCAAAGGTATTTTAAAGTGAGGTTTCGCAATCTGGTTTTACATGTGCAGAAAAAACAAAAGTGAATGTTATTTGTATCTCAGTTTCCTGTAGAAGATTATTTAAGGGGAACAAAAACCCTCCCAAGCAAATCATAAATGCTAATCCACTAATCACTTTTCTGAAAAGAATTTAGATTGCGTTATTGGGAGAGCAACTTTGAAGCAAAGGCCAGAAGGAGTGTATTGGTTTTGCCAAAGAAAAGTTAACTGGTTAAAGCTTGAACTATGCAGAGTGAGACCTCAGATAAATGACGGAAAAGATACAGTTTTCCTTTTTTATACTTTTTTTAACATATAGCATTCAGAATAAGTCTCTGTGGGCTTCAATATGTGACTTTACATTTTAACGCTTTTCTTCCACCAGATGGTTTAGATAAAAACCTATTAGTTTCATTTGTGCAAATAGTTTCATACAAAAAATATCTATTTTTAACATTTTTGCCTCAAGGCTTAGATGTAACTTGGTTTTTTTTAGAAGCAGAGAAATTTTCACTGGTGTCTAATATTTTAATCATCATCATTCTTCTCATTAAATAAGATTCATATCAGAAGGTGGTTGATGAGTCCTCTAAAAGAATTTATGTCCAAAAAGGTGCATTAAAATTACTTCACAATTTGATTTATGCATCTGTTCATACAACCTTTATGTGTTTGCAATTTTCCATCAGCTCAGTTATGATTATTTCAATCTCTGCAAAAGTAGTGTATATGTTCTGTCAAATATAATGATGCAAACCCTTAATCTTCTGATTTTTTTTTAATTTTTTTTTTTTTGTCTTGATGTTATTACTTTGGAGAATACATTCAGTGTGTGAAAACTGGAGGGATTTCACTACTGGAAACTCTAATTGCCATTACACGCTAAATCCTCTCCTGTTTCTGGAGATGGGAAATTCCCCCTAGCACCGAAATTAATGTGGGTCTGCTTTGCATGTGCTGAGGGGAGGTTAGAAGGGCATACCTGAGCAATTTTAAGTGTGTGAGGTCTTCCTATATCATTCAAAGAAATCTTTTGGGATTGAGTGAAGCAGAACATGGGAAACACCAGAATCTCTTCATGGTCATCATGGTTGGTCCAGACCAGATACTACGTGCTGTTTTCTCTCATTGCAGCAGGGCTCTCCAGGTGCTCAGGGGTGTCCATTGGTCCTGCAGAACAATAGGATCTGACAGTAACACCTGATGGAGGTACACTCTTAGGAACCTGATTGTGCTGGCTTCCCTTTGTAGCCAGAGGAGAAGGATCAGTACCTCCATGGGCCATATGATGTAGGAAAAGAATCCTCTCTCCGTCACCTGGCTTTCTAAAACACATTGTCTAAAAGACATTTCTAAATATCTATATCTCCACTGGGAAATAATTTTGCTGAGTCGGAGTTGATCAGCTGGTTGAAGAAATGCAGGAGACCAAAACTCTGACAGTTACTCTGCATGGAGTTCAGATGTTTCACATAGGACTAAATTTACTGTCTTCCCCTGCACTGCACCTTACCACCTGTGACTCAGCAATCCACACACCAGCAATTAGGTGGCTGAGCTCACATTTAGACCCTGACAGGTATTTAGCAAGCTGAATGCCCTAACTGTTAACACAGAGATCTACACCAAACAAATAAACCTTACATGTGTTTTCCTGGATTGGGCATTTCAGGTACTGTGCCAGAAAAAATGCTGGCAAGTAGCTGTGGGAAGAAGAAGGTAAGGCAGTCAAAAACAAGAAAAAAAGGGGTAAAAGAAAGGAAATAAAATCCCCATCTGTCTTCAAGATGTGGGTTGGTGTAGTATCACCTTCTGTTGGACATTCAGAGAACCTGAGCATATGTAAATAAAAACCACTCAGAAGAACAAAACTCTCCATGCAATAAAGGGATTTCCAGTCATGACTATATTGCTTTCAGGGTTTACACCACAGGGGCAATACATTGACAGATCGTGACTTCATATATACATCACTGTATTATTATAGCTCTTAGGATGTTCAGGAGGTTGTAATTAGTGAGCATCAGGCTGTGTAAGCCCCCTGCATGGTGCTGCCAAGGCTAATCCATGTCAGTGCCTACAGGCAATGGTGGAAAATAAAACATTTCAATGAACAGCACCAGGAAAATCTAAGCCAGACCAAGACAGCCACAAGTCCCTGTGATATCAAACAAAAGCAAACAAGATAATCCATGGGTCAGAAATAGCTGCTGATCCAAGACTTATTTTTATAGTATGCCCCCTGAATCAAGATAAAAAGCTAAATAGGAAAATGGCAAATGGGAATGTTGTGGTGTTTATTTCCTCACAAAATAATCCAAACAGATATAAGCACATCGCTTATACTGAGGGCTAGATGAGACATCTCCACTCCACAGAGATTTTTGCACCAGGAATAGGTAACTGTCCCATCTGATGCTCCTCAATAGACTGTGAGATGTGGATCCATTTGCCAAGGTCAAAAGTTATTGACGTCCTTTTGTCATTGATGACCCTCAGCTTTCCATTTGACAGCAGGTAAAGGTTTCAGGTTTTTATTTCCTTTTGGGTCAGTCTGTCCTTCCTTGGCAGCCCTGCCCTCCCAGGCACCAGCCCCAGGAGCACAGCACACGCTTAGACTAATAGGAGATATCTCTCACAAGCTGGTAAGGAGTCTAATAAGTGCTTTTTAGGGGATGTCCACACCCAAAATGCTGCATCAGCACACCAACACAGCAGCAGGTGGATGAGCAAAGCTACTGAGTTACGTCTTCATTTATCATTCTCCTCCAGTATTTTTCTGATCTTATCTCCACTCATGATGAATGTTTATACCAGGGAAACAGATTCTAAAAGAATAATGTGTATCCACTTAGAGAAACTGACCAAAACCATGACCTGTGTGCCCTCAAAGGAGCTATGAGTTGAATTACAATGAGCCATTCTTGAATAAGCTGTGTATTTAGAAACAGTCAGTTCATCTCTCTAAACACCAGGCTCATGGCATGTATTTGCAAACAGAAAAATGTAACTCATCTTATGAACAATCTGCTGTAACTGATTTGCCTCCACTGGTTATGTTCCAAATGGTTCCTTTTATCTTGTGTGGGAAAAGAAAGTGATCTTGAGATTTTCATGCCCTTCCCAAAATGAATCAGGTGTCCTCTTGAGAGACACATGCAAGTCAAGAAGCCTCAGAAGGTGCTCCTCAAATAAGACCTCATTCTCTATCATCAAAATTAAAGGGACTTTTGCCATTGTTTTGAATACAACTGAATAAAAAATTAGAAAACCAATATAGACTACAGAAGTATATGAGTGAAGACAAGCACTGAATGGTGTTGAATGAATGCCTTAATTCCATACTATGCTGTTTTTCGAAAGGGAAATAGATAAAATAGGTAAAGGCACAGAAGCAAACAGTTAAAATGAATGAAGCTGTGTTTCAAGAGAGAGACAAAATTCCCTATTGTCTTCAAAAGAGAGTCTTCCTTCCTTTTCCTCAGACACGCCAGAGATTTAATTTGCCTCACACAAAGGAAGAGCTCCCAAAGGAATAAGCATCCAATTTGCAGTATGACGTGAATGTTCCACCTGTTTTGGGCCATGCAGAGAACCTGCCTATCTCCAGAGGACACTGCTGCAGCAAGATCTCCATAGGGATTTAAAAAATTACAGCCTGTGATGACTTCTGGATACAAGCAAGTTTGACCTGAACAGTGATAAAAAAACTGAGGTAAAAAAATCTGTATTACACTTCAGCACATCTTTGGGATTTAAAAGGCATAGCAGCACTGCCAAATAACTTATTTCACCAGTTCAGTCTTGGACCCTGGTATCGGTGTTGCTTTTAAGTGGTAGCTCACTTGAGGGTTCTCTTTGGAATCATAGAATCATTGAATAGCTTGCATTTTAAATGCCATCTAGTCCAACTCCCCTGCAATGGGCAGGGACAATTTTTGCTAGATCAGGTTGCTCCAGGCCCCATCCTGACCTGATCCCTGCTCAGGGCCCCACCAAGCCTGACCTTGAATGTTTCCAGGGATGAGGTGTCCAACAAATTCCTCATCCATCAAACAGTCCATCCATCAAATACACACCTCTCCAATTTAGAGAGAAGGTTGTGTGGGGGGTGCTGTGTCAAAGGCCTTACAGAAGTCCACGTAGATGACATCTGTAGGCATTCCCTTGTCCACTCCCTTAATCACTCCATTATAGGAGGGCACTAGGTTGGTCAGGCAGCACATGCCCTTGCTGAAGTCCAGACATTCCTGTTCACTCCAGGCCTAAGTATGGTTTTAAGCCCATTTCCCTACAGAAACCCCTTAGTTTTGTCCTGGAGGATGAACAAGACTGCAACAACCCCAGCACTATCTGTACAATGACCATCACCCCTAAGGAGCCTGTTCCCATTCCCACATACAGGCTATCTTTTCTGCCATATGTTCCAGCAGGCTACAAAATCCTCATCTCTTCATGCAAACTGACCTGTGTGATGTAGCTCTGGGATAGGATGGGAGCACTGGTGTCCCTGGCACTAGGGGTGTGAGCTACAGATGGAGCCAGACTGCCTGAGGGTGGTAGAAGGGGGCTGGACTGGGTGGGAGGGGGCTGGACCACACCAAACTTTGGTCCGGGATGGCCCCTTGTGGTGTGTGCCTTCAACCACAGCATAGCTAAATAGACACATCCATCCGTTGCACCTTTCCTGTGCCCCACACAGGGATTCACTGGGACTAAAAGGCCCTGCAAACACACTGGCCAGCACCATGAGCAAGGCAGCGGCCACACAGCAGTGCTGGGCTTTGCATACCGCGCAGAAAAGAGACTGCTAAAATTATCCTTGCTCACCCAGCTATGCTTGGGCCCCTTCCTCTTCTGGAGTTGTATGTACACGTGAGGGAAAAGGAGTTTTAGTTTCAATTTTGAGTTTGCAAGCTATCTCTCTGAGATAGCAAAAATAATTTTGTAAATGCAATAGCAGTTTTTTAATGCAGGCTGTGCCGAACATAGTGTGCAAGCTGAAGGAAACTCCAGATGGAATAAAATAAAACAGCTAATGGGAGAACATAACAGACAACAGTGAGGTTATCACAGTGATATCTCAGTCCCAAAGCACTGAAGAGTCTGCTATATGCCAACCAGAAATGCATCAATTCTGCAAGCAGCAAATGCAGTGTGGTGGGCAGAGTGTACAGCCAGATCTGGAGCTGACTGGGAGTGAAGAGGATTGCTACTAAGTCAGATTCCTGTCATTATCCATAGATGTTTGAATAAAAGTGGGAGAGTTCTTACTCTTTGGGGGAAGAAAGTCATCTGCCGAGACAGGCATGGATGGAATGGTCTGAGAAGATGATCACTTGTGAGCAGAGACTGTCACTCAATTTGGGGGTAAACCCAGTGGTGCAGTTGTTGCTCACAGTTGAGTACCATAGGACATACAATCCTGAGTGATATGCTCGGGATGGTGGGGTTCTTTTCAGCCTCTATACCTTGGTCAGGTGGCATTAGCACAGGCCTTTTTTATCTCCAAGACATGGAGTTTTAGCCCAGAGTCTAAGAGTAGTCTTTTCCAATACAGAGTGAGACAAAGAAGCAGCTGCACAGTGTCCCACTGTCACGGAGCAAGACATTACCATAATAGCAGCCAGATGGCCGGGCTTTGCCTTTGTTATTGGAATTACTATTCATATCACAGGAGTGCTGAGATTTCCCAGCCAAAATTGGCACTTGACAGACACATGATAAAATGCATCCTTCACCTACAGAGGTTTCCATCTAAACATCAGGGCAGACAAAAAGGAATAAAGAAGCAGGTACACAGAGAAGTTAAAGGTTGACCAATGGTTCTAAGCAGAGCAGCTGCAGAGTTGGAGAGCTGAGGGTGCTGTGCTGCCCTCCTGGCCACACCCATCACCCCACAGCTGCAAGGGCTCACAGTTTCCCAGCCTGCCTGAGACCTGCACAGGCCCCAGTGTGAAAACTCCCAATCACTTCTTAGGCATGTGCTGGGATTACTCCTGCTGTGCCACAGTAAATACTAGTATGGCAATACCAGAGGGCAAGGTGAAGTTCCAACGTTAGACAGATTGTTCCTGGAAACCATCCTATCCTGGCCGCCCCTGGATTAGAAATGATAACAAATAAGTTTTTCCAATGTCTCCTTGCTATGTTGCTGATACAAACTGATAGATTTTATCTTTGTCCACTCCCATTAGGGGAAAAATATCTCAGTGGTTTGTAAGGATGTAGAGAAAGATCCACCATCAGATAGTACATGTGCTCTGGTTTTGTTTATTGTAAACCCACAAGGAGTCACATGCCTTTTTGTTTTTAATTTTGCTGAGATCAGAAAAATCAGTTTAACAGAAGCAACAAAAACTTACCCACAAAGGTACAAAAATCCTGGGGTGAAAGATAACCATACGGGGGATTATCAAGGTAGGTCACATTTTTCTCTAAAGTTGAGTAAACAACTCAAACTGATAAAATCTTGCAGCCATACTTCATTTGATATGAGAAAGCATCTGTGGGAGGGAAGCATCTGTTCATTATCACTCATGGGTTTAATTGTATAGTTCTGATCACCCAGTGGTGTTTTCACACTTATCGCAGGCATTACTATATGTCCAACTTCAACAGAGAATATTGCAGTGATGGGTGACTTGCTTAAAAAATGGAAGATAGTTTCAAATAACCTGGGTTTTTTTCTGAGAAAAAGGAAAGGAGCAAAATCTGAGCAGTGGTGTCTCCTATAGGAGTTAAACCGATACCTTGGAGAATAACAGGCTGTTTTGAAAGACCAGCCGGCTCCAATGAATTAGCTATTACTCTGCCTAGCAGTCACTGGAGCTAGTGCAATTCCTTTTTCCCCAGAGAGGAAGACTGACCCTTTTGCCTTGCTTTAAAATGAATAAATGAACCAAAACAATTTTATATTTCTTTTGTAAAAGCAACTTGGAGCTCAGAAACAAAAAGGAATTCAGTGTGAGAGGCAAAAAGCAGTAGGAATACAGAAAAGAAATATGAAAGGGGCACCAATTGATATGAGGGGTGATATTATTAGAAAGATTTTGTCCATGCTTTCTTGCAGTGATGCCCTCAATGCTTGTCACCTCTCCCCTCATGCTCTGCTCCCAGATTTGGGTCTGTGGTTCTAGTTTCCACTCAAAGCCTCCAACATCAGAAAATGAAAAAAAAAGGCCCACCAAATTCTTTTCAAATCACTTTTCCTACTTTCCCACGAAAAAAGAAATAATCATTGCAGGGCTGAAATAGTCTTCTCAGTGTGAGTTTAATTAATTGAAGCAAGACAGTCCCCAGGAACCAAGCCATAATTCCCATCAAAAACACTGTAGTAAGTAACCCCATAGCTATAGATGAGGGACTTTTTTCATTACTGTTTCAATCTCAACCCTTCAGAAATCCTTTTTGTATTTCAGCCATGACTCAGCTAATTTAGGTACTTTAATTCCTCCTTCCTTCCTTCTTGCTTTCCATATTGTTCTGTATTCTCTAACAATACGGACATGAAATTCACGCTGTGAAAGATGAGAGGTAATCTCTGATAGCTACTTGAAAGCTCGAGTTCAAAGTAATCTTGTGACACAAAGGGCTGCTTTCCCTTGTTCTGTAGATTTATACTCAATACTGGTCACACGCCAAGGATTTTACCAAGATGTTTATTTCCCCACATATGGCCATCTCATTGTGCCAGTCTATTGAACTACACTCAAGAGTAGCCATCCATTGCAATTACAGGACATATTACATTTTTTAAAAAAATAAGCAAACACATTATGATGATATCTGAGGATTTCTTCTCCCTAATGCTCTAAGAAGCTTAAGTTCCCAAAACAGTTTGTTTATCCAAACCCTTGTTATCACAGACACTGAGATTTAGGTGGTTCAATCTCTATTTTTTTTTTTTTAATTGGAAACCCCTAGATTTGGCTGTGGTCAAGGCAGTAAGACCGAGAGTTTTGAATGTTGAACTGCTTTTGGCTTGCACCCTCTCTGGTGTCTTTCCTGTGCTCAGAGTCCTGTTGTTCCTGTCTGGTCCCAGAGGTGCTTTTTTTACTGCCCTGCGGGAAGGCACCTCCTCTGCCTCCCCACCTCCCTTTCAGCCCCTGCCACAGGCAGCCAGCTGGGCACAGCACACTCAAGCTGGTCTCAGGAACTTTTTCTCCTCTTTCATTTCCAGGACAGATCCACACCCAAGCTGACACTGGCTCTACCACAGAGCTCCATGACTGCAGCTGTGCCCACTCCCTCCCAGGCCCTGCTTCTGCCAACCAAAATTACTTACTGCTGGAACTAGCATAGCTAAATATCCTTTAGGATAGAGAAAACCCTTCATTCAGCTGGTGGCCCTGACCACAGTGGTACTTTCAAACTCAGAACGAATGTAAGATCCCCAAATTTGGACTTTCAGATCTTGTGGCCCCCAACTTCTTCTCATTTTTTTTTTGTCTGTAAACTACAGACCGGCACCACTCAGAGGGCTTTGTCACAACTCATCTGACTCTGTGTCATTTCAGACTTTTATTAAATCCAAGCAGTTGTAGTAATATTGTGCTATGTTTCCACCATTCAAATTCTAATATAATCAAATTATATTTCCTATAGCTGTTGACCACATAAAAACAGTACAGCATATCAAGATACTATTAATTTAACCAGAAAAAGAGAACACAGAAGAGTTTGTATATGTCCCTGCAGCCAAGGAGCTGCTTCTGTAAGAACTGAAATTTTTGTTTCCTTCAGGTTTTAAATTTTTTCCTATGCAGATTTTGTAGGTTTGCATTTTATTTCCTGGTTTGGGTTGGACTTTTTGAAATTAAAAAAAAAAAAAAAGTGGAGTTATTTGATTTGAGAAAATTATTGGTTCTTTGGACATGAACTTCTAAGTTAGGGGGCATTTTTATGGTGCCCATACTTTCCTTACCTCATCAAAACACTGCCCTTGAAAAATGGAAAACACTTTCTTCCATGTGCTTTTTTATGTGTGGTCTGATGTTTTCAGTCATAAACGAAGAATTTAAACTTAGAATGCATTTTTCAGAGTGCTTTTTCTTCCCCCTACCTTTCCTTGAACAGTGACTAATGTGGTCCCTTGCTTGCAGTTCTCAGTTCCCAAATAAAGAGGGCAAAAGTTATGCTTGGGAAACTTTTCCTGTACTTCCCTTTAAAGGGCAAATTCCCATTATCACCAGCTGATGGTTACCTAAATGATGGACATAATTCATATCAGGGACTGTGCAGTCTGGAGGGCAGTGCCTGCACTCCATCTGAAAACTTGTCTCCTGGCAGAGTAGACTTTCACTCCCCATTGCTAATGCTTTGGAGGGTAAATCCACAGATCTACCATACAAACCTGTGTCTTTACGCTCTTCCAAAATGCAATGCAAGTGAAAAACCAGTCCCCGCCCCCGACAGCTACTTATAAACACTTACTGGAAGCACAGGGAAGACATTCTTCTACTGACATTTATAGCCACTTTCAGCACTGGGAAAGCACAGCACGGGGTAGCTATTATACACCACTGTTATACAGTCGAGGTACCAATGCCCCCTCTCCTAAGGTATTAATAATTATATCCTTCTGTATTGAAATAATAATAGCTATCAAATCAAATCATAAAGGTAAACATGAAGCTAATCAGAAAGGAGATTTAGGACTTACAGTATAATTCTCCCAAAGCCCCTAGCCTAATTAGTGAAGAAGATAAACTGGTTGACAGATTGCACAGCTAGAAAAACATAAAACAAAGAAGGTTATAATATTTATTATTACTGTATAAGACAGTGATTAGACCCCCAACCTATGTACAGATCTAATCATCATCCTCTGGAAAGGATAATAGCCAGCCCTGCAAGTCTAGTTTGACAAATTAATCCAAGCCTGATCCAAATAAAGAGATTTGTAGTTTTCAATGAAAAATTAACTCCCTGGCTGTGCAGTGGGAACATCTCCATATGCACTAATGGCTTTGTTACTGAGAGACAGTGTTGCACCATGTCTGTGCTCAAGGGTCTGTCACACAGCACATGGTTTGGTGCTGCAGCAAGGGCAAAGGATTAATGTAAAAATTTGTGTGCTAGTGAAGCATTAGTCATCATAGGACTTAAAACCTAACCCTAGGATGTAGACAGTAGTCTGCAAAGTGTGGGTTGACAAAGCTGATCATTACCTATTCCACGGCCTTCTTGAAGGACATCTATATATACCTGAAAGGTTACAGTAAGAAAATTTCTCACACTGAGTATCCCAACCACAGCGTAGAAAAAATCACACAAAACAGATTTCATTACATATTTGTACTATGATATGGCAATTTGATAGCAACATGAGAAAGAAGCAACATGAGTAGCAGGTGAGACGTTGTGTGGACACCTATGTTTTGTCCGTAAAAAGGAAGTGTGCATGGAGGTTGAAGAACTTAGGAAGATTCAGAAAACTGCTGGAACAAAAAGCAGAATTGAAGCAAAGAATCTACCTAGTTAAATAACAGTGGGGAAAGGGAAGGTCTGACTTTTTTTCCATATAATGAAGTAGGTTTTTTTGGTTTGTGTTCTACAAAAGCTCTAAGGATTTCACATGCTTCCATATATTTCAGGAAATGTCACAGCCATTTATTTCAGTGCTGTGGTCAGCACGGCATTCCCTTGCAGAATATTAACAAATGTTGTCCATATTATAGGCTTTACTTTATTCACCTGAACAGTACAAAAACTACATGCTGATGTATCAAGCAAGCACAATTTCTGCTACAGTGCTTTTAATGAGATGTAGAGGAAGACTGAGACTACAAATTCAGCAGTTTGCCAAAGTAGGTTCCTACTATTTATGTGTCTAGACTCCTGAAATGAAAGCCTTCATGTGGAGTTAGGCAGTAAGCACTCAGTGCGATCACAGGGCAAGCTTGGTGTTTCAGAACAGCTTCCACAGCAGCCAGCAACCTGACAGAGTTCAGGCAGTCACTGAGAACTGTGGTACATCTTCCCATCTCCTGCCCCATGGTACACGTGCTGCCAGGAGACGCTCATTGACTTCCCTGGGTTTTCTCCAAACCACTTTCTAAAAGCATCCATGAGGGACAAATTCCTCTTCTCAGGTGACAGCAGCAGCAACAACCTTCTGCCCAGACAGCAGAAAACCTGAGTTCATTTTCTGCTGTTTCCAAAGAGGACACTAACCCATTGTTGCACAATGTCCCAAACACAGGACTGAAAGATTTCCCTCAGCAGAAGAAGTGGAGATGATGACCCTGAGGGAAAACTCTAAGAAATATTTGTGTGAAGTGTGCAGGTACATGGGATTAGACAGCATTCGCACAATATCTGACAGCTGCATTTAACTTGGAAATTAGGCTGGACTGGGAATCTAGCCCTATTTTCTACCTACATATAATCTTCCTTTCCAAACTGTGCAAAATTCAGTGTAATCTTCTTTGATTTTTGGTCTGAATGCTTTTTATAGTTTTGGCCAAAGAGCAGAACTTTACAAGAGATCCCTTTCCAGTCTTCTGAGATTAAATCCTTTACTAAAGCAATGAGGTGTGTTTGCCATTCTTTGTGCCTGTATCTGAGTGATTTAGAGAAGCAACATTATGTTATTGTCTAGTGTCTTTTGAACAGCTGGGCTTTACAACAGTACAGACAAGTAGCTGAGGAGAATTCAGGCTTTTATAATACTATGAACAAAATATTCAGAGAAGAGAAATTATAAAAAAAATCTCCTTTTCTCCCAACAGCTAAGTGTTTCCCTGAAATTTATATTTGATGGGAGTAGATAACTAGCAGCAAGTTCTTAATCTAAATGCCCAAAACGCTGTCATGCATGTGCTGTACAAAGATCATATGTGGTGATAACCAGATCCACACACTGAGAGAGGAAAGCTCTCATAAAACACTTTCTGGAACTAGTAAATGAAGAAAAATACAATGGAAGTATAAAGATAGAAGTGAAGAAGATTTAAAAGCAGGGATTTTTATCCCAGAAAGGGTTTGTCCACTGACTCTAAATCATCCCCCAAGATATGGTTAGTCTAGGGAAAAGTTACCAGGAAAAATGTTTTTGAGTCACTAAGTCTAGCAAGGGCATCTAAGACCCATTGGTGCACTCAGATAAATATGTAGTGTTTTGTTGTTTGTAAGGTTATTTTGCTGTTAGACTGTCCAGACAAGGCTGCCTCTGGTGCTACTGACCAAATGGACTTTATCATGCTATCCACAGCCCTGATAAACAGTTATACTAAAAAAAGTCACACAGTCTTGTTTAACTAGACTGAAAATAATGCAGGAAGAAGACACCACTCTGATCCCTCAACCTGCTTTCCTGCCTGGGTGGTACAAGCCCATCTGATCTATGCTCCAATGCAGGCACAGTCCCGAGTGCTGAGCTATGATCAGATGGCACAGGAGATGACTTCAGTACTAATTGCTCATCCCATGCAAATATAACAGTTCCTGGCTCTGAGAGGCTCTCTGTGTGCAGGAGAAGGTACTGAAATGGCCGATTTTCATCTCCTGCCAACTAGTGAAATAAATATGCTGGATTGGAAGAATCTTGGGGTAGGATTTGACTCAGACCTTAGCACTCAGATATTGACCATTGGGCTTCACACAGCTGGTCCCTGCCTGTAATGAAAAACACTTTAAAGAGCATGTGATTTCAACTTAGATATTTCCAAATGACTTCACCACGGATTTTGGTAAACAATTAAAGTCTTCAACTACCACGGAGTGTGTGTGTCCTCAGCTTCTCAAAGCTGGATATTTTCATGCATCTACATCCAGACCGAAGAACCCTCTATTCTAACCTATTTTCCTCCTGCAGTTAGCTGTAGACTGTGACCAAAGGCATCCTCCTAACTGCTCCCTGTCGAGCTAAACAGACAGAACTCTTGCATTCCCCCTCTCTCTCTAAGGTATGTTTACTTGTCCTTCTGTATCTGTCATGACTGTTCCCTGAATGCTCTCCAAATTGCAAACATTTTCCTCAGGCTGCAGAGAAAACAGGATTAGAGTAACAGTCAGATTCATGCCAAATGAAAAGGGAATATATTTTTCCAGCTCTTAAGATCACTCTGTTTACAGTCCAAGGATCACATCATCACTGCAGCCCACTGCCATACAATAAGCACTTGTATTGAGCTGAGCTATTTCTTCACTTCTAGGTGATTCTATTTGCACAAAGAGGGCTAATTTGAGACATTATGTGGCTGTCTGAAAAGTAAAATTTGTCTACAATGAGCAGTTCACCCCTTCATCTTCATCATTCACCTTTTCCCAGTGCCCCTGACATCTGCAAACCCAATCAGCAATGGCAGAGGCATTAAATGGTTCCAGATCTGCTCCCAGTGGGAAGAAGTAACTCTGCCCAACATGTTCCTCACATTTGGATGGACTAGTTAGTAAATGTTCCATTCCGTTATATGTGCCATGCTACTTTCTATCATTCCAGCTTTCACACCTAAGGTTGTTCTGAACTCTATCAAAAACTTCTAAAAATGTCAAGCACCACTACACTTATCACTCAGCTTCTCTGAAAAAACCTATCAGGCTGGTCAGACTGGATCTGTTTTCCATCTGTGCATGTGAATTGATGTTAACTTCATTAGGACCATATTAGCACTTTAAAGGAACCGTAGCACAGAACTGTATTAGCACTCAGGTTTGCTTATTCTATGTCATCTTCTTATTATTTGAACAAGAAGGGGCTGATAGGTCCATAATTGCCTAGACCGTTACCTCTTGCCTATTAAAACACAATGGGAACTTTTAAAAATGTCTGCTGGAATTTTTTTAGTGCTTCAATACTGACTAAATTTCAGCATTCATGTTCATTGATGTCCTTTGCCAGCTCTTTTAAACTCGTGTATGGAATGACCAAATTGCTGATTTGAAACCACCTTCTTCCACAGCCATTCTCTGACATATTCTTCAGTTACAACTGGAGAGTACTTATTTGACATTGATATATTCTACACTATATACTGTACATACACATAAATAGAAATGTTTCCCTTTGTTTACAGTACTGTCAAACTGTGACATTTTTGCATTAATAAATTTCAGAAAGAATCACCTTATTTTTTAATTTGTGATCATTTCAAAAATTAACATTTATGATTAATATTTATTACGAGCAATTTCTCCTTTCTCATAAAGTATAGAGACACAATTTTAATTCTTTCATTAAGTAAGTTTAACTGAGGCTTTTCTTTTTAGGTTGGGAAATTTGGTTTCTAGACTACTGGACACAATGTTCATAATGATTTGCAATTAATAATACACATCAATTACTTACTACCACTTTTTTTATAATTTTTTGGAAATTACTTAGTTCTGTTTGTCTGGCTTCCTCAAATTGTACATTTACATAGTTGTGCAATATTATTAAAAGGAAATGTGCAATATAACAAAGTGTTTGTATCAGTTTATTATTGATGGCCTTAAAATCAAGAGCATTTGGAGGGAATCATGAAGGCAAATAGAAGTATCTTATGTTCAAGATAATAAATAAAAATGGAGCCAGTGTAGCTATGCAAAAGGCAAGTATATTTGAAAGAATATACATTTGAAAGCAGTTTTTGCACTCTGAATAGATATTTCTTAGTCAGAATTAGCTTCAGTAACAGAAGTTCTGAATAAAGCTGAGTGCTTTTTCAGAACTGAAAATAATCTTCAGTAAAACTCTTTAAAATAAGTCCCAACTCAGTACCAAGATTGTCTCTGGGAAGAGGTCACTTAGTCAATACATGATCACACCAATAGTGTCAAAGATTTGCTCACTGTAGAGAAGGCATTAAGATTATCACCATTTGTGGTGATCAACTCACAGAATACAGAAATGCAAATGGAAGTACTTGTGAGTGTGACAATAATGACATTGTATCAATGTCATGTTTTGTAGCTCTTCTTGTGTTTATTTGACTTTGTTTAGTCCAATTTTAAACACAAAACCTGTATTTTTTTTAGAGAAATTATGTCTACAAGTAAATAATTTCTTTTTAGCTTACATACCTCTTCTGCAATCTGCTTGACATCAGGAGAAGAAAGGTTACTTTTTCCTTTGTGCTATTCAAAGCACAGAAATAAAAATTAATTTCAAAGTTTATCTGGTTCAACATTTGCAGCTTGGGTAGATGTTTGTGGTTTTTTCTGTGTTTTTGTGTACAGGGGAACAACTTTTTTTTCTGATGAAATGGAGAAAGCAGTAAAATTGGTTTTGACAATACTTTTCATATGTACACAAAGAAAACTCCTTTCATATGCATATATGTGTTTGTATAGATATATGTGCATATGGATACAGATATGTGTATATATATATAAACACATATACACAGAAACATAATCGTTATTCCTGTCTTACAACTTTACATGAAAACAAACAAAAAAACAAGCAAGTTCTTCAAACAGATGCTTCAAGATCTACAGCTGACACCATGGATTCCACAACCTTTTACAAATATGTTATCATATTAAAAACAACAATAAACCATCATAAATGAAATCTGGGCTAGTATATTTCATCTGTTGCATTAAAGTTTAGATTTTGCATCCAGATGCCTCATGGACAATCAGCTTATAAATGGGTTCTCTCTTTCTAGAATATAGGAGAGCAGAGCAGAGAGAGAAGATATTTAAAACCCATCTAGGCATGGTCTTAGGCAACCTGTTCTAGTCAACTCTATTTGAACATGAGAGTTTGGCCTAGACAGGCTCCAGAAGTAGCTTCTGAGAAGCCTGCCTGGCTGAAAGATGAGATGACAAGGAGTCTGCTTGCTGACACATGGGAATGAAGGAAAGAGGAGGCAAGGTAAGGTTGTTATTAAGAGTGGACAGTGGGGATGGCTGGAAAAACAGTGATCACAGGACAGCAAGTAGACTTCCCTGCTCTGCTTGATGCAGGTCTCTGTACTGCTAATTAAAGAAAAGACACCCTATAATGGACTTTATGGTAAGAGTCAGATTTCTGAAGTAAAATATTGTCATGATTTCAATGACCTGTGGGGATGAACTGAAATTAAGTGGTGATGGCAGTGGTGTCACGGAGCCATTGGGGGGAAGGAAGGGCTTGCCAATGGCAACACCCCGTTATCTGCAATGGTGCAAGAGGAGTACTGTCCAGAACCCAGACATGAAAATGAAGGAGTGAGTAAAAATGTCCTAACTATCGACCTGTGATTATGATGGTCTGGGGTCTTGGGGTCTGTGAGACCACCTGACAGTTTCAGACTATGCAGAATGTCTCCGTTGTGCCTTTTGCAGAACAGGCTTGTCATAAAGTCCTAAGTCAGGACTCATCTCTTCAGTATTCACCTACACACTTTGACTTTGGACTGATTGCAGACCTGACATATTTTTGAATAGCAGTGCTTGTATGATGATTTAAGGTAGTGGTTATAACAGAGCTTATAAAGCTTGTTATTTTCTGCGATTGTCATCATCTTATTCACTGGGTTTTTATGTATTCTTTTATGGTTTTAGCTTATAAAACAAGCACTGAAATGTAGTGTTATTAATATAAAACTATGACAACTACCCAGTCTTTCTCTATTACAAAATATGAGAAGATGTTATATGATGCAATTAATGGCAGTTAAATGAAGAACAAATTCAAGGAAATATTATTTCATGCAAAGCATGGGATTTGCAGCCCCAAGAGACCTTTTGAGTGAAATAGTGAGTTGAGTGACTGGATTTTAAAAGATCTAAATAATTATGTGACCATTAGCATTTATAATTATGCTAAGATAATTAAGTATAATAAAACATCATGCTTCTTGATATAAACACATTACTTATATAAGTCAGGAAGAATATGTTTTAGGAAATCAGCATTTCACAATTGGTCAGGTGTATTTTTGTTTTACTGTGCAGACCTTTTCTTTTAAACTTTTACAATCAGACAATGAACACATCTGTAGGCAGAATGATAGATTGAATGGGGTAGCCATCTGTTTTACTCTAGAATACTCTATCTCCTCACCAGTTGAAGATAATAAAGTTTAACTGCCTATTTGTGAAACTCTTTATAAATGTTCAAAATTGACTATTCAGAATTGCCACAGAGGAAATCCTATTTGGAGATATGTCAGTAACCTTATCTGCTATATCACCTCTTTGTTGCTTTTTCACAACCAGGAATTTCATTGATGGACATTGCAGTCTCAGGAGCCAAATGCTTTTCAAAGGAAATGTCATTGATCTAATAGAGGGCAGGCTTTTGGCAGAAGACAAAAAGTTACTGCATGTATATTTTTAACATCTACAAGATTTAAAAGGGGTTTTTTTCTTTATAAAAAAGAGCAAATCAGAGGTATGTCACTGCTGTTAATGAGGTTGAAAATCTGTGTTATATTATTGCCCAGTCTGGTTCTTTTTTATTAATTCATTGTAAATAAGACAGTTGTTACATTTTGCTGGTGAATATCTTTGCTTACAAGTTGCATGCCCAATTTATATAACCCTGCACATTGCATAGATATTCAGAGTGCACAAGGTAATTGTGGCTTGACTGAAATTACATTCTATTTTGGCTATGTCTGGCATTTGTTTTCACAGCATATCATCACAAAGACCAAACCTGACATATAGCCTAGGTATTTCTTGCCCATTTTGTTCATTAGGTGATAAGCAGTACTGTTTTACACAGGCTGAAGTACAAATCTATAGTGGTTTTTTGCTCTGAAAGAAGCTGTACTTAAACTACTGAAAAGAAATTTTAAAATTACCTAGAAGTCAACAGACATGTCATATACCCCTGGTTCAAACAAAGACTTTCTGTCTTGGCAAGTTATGCAATACTTCAGTATGTTGATTTCCCTGGCTGTAGCTTGATAACAGCATTTATTTCAACCATTCTGAAACTGCAAAGATTTACAAAGCTCCTTGAGATCCACCTGTCAAATGTTCAAAGGATAATGGTTAGACACTGAGAACTGTGGATACTTCCAGAATTTATTTTAAAAAAACACAACAAAACACAACAAAACAAAACAAACAAACAAACAAACAAACAAAAAACCCTAAGGAAACTTCCTCCTGCCGCACACCTAGCACACTTCAGCCACTGACAGGCATTCAGCCTATATGACCAGAAGAGAATAAGCCCAAAGTAACACCTTCTGAAATGTATATAATTAAAATGTCTGCAGATCCACTCCTGGATTCATTGGCATATTTGCTAAGGTAGGCATAGCCAAAGAGCTTTCCAAGTTAAAGGACAATCTGTTATTTCAAAAATAAATAAATGTAAGAATTCTTCTTGCACAAACAAGGCACACAATATAAACATCATTATAAAACTTTATAGTTGGACTTTCTGCTTAGATTTTTTTGCCAAGCAGGCTGACACAGACCACATTGCTATAAATTGTGTATATGTACATGTGTGTATATATATGGTGCTGTGCAGGGCCAGGAGTTGGACTCAATGATCCTTGTGGGTACCTTTCAACTCATCTTATTTTGTGATTCTGTGATTCTGTGTATGAGCATAATGAACTGTTCTAAGAGATGAATGGAAAAGTTACACTCCCATGGCAATGGACCACCATAGGAGTTTATTCCTGTAACTAGAGCTAAGGTACCAGTAGCTGGATAGAATTCTCTCCTCATTTGCAATAGCTACACAAAAGCAGAGTTCTGATTTCACCTCCCTTGTGTTGTTCAGGAATTGCTCTTATCTAGTGAACAACCTGCAGCTCCGATAGTCGAGCCTCCGACAAGCAATCTCTTACCCAGACTGCAGCCTGAGGAAAGGTTCACCTGCATCTAATTGATGTCCTACACATACTGATGGCATCAACTTTTGAGAACATTTCTATGTTTATTCGCCTATATATCAATCTATCAGTCTTACACAATGCATAGCACTGTAGTGTCTGTAACTTGTAATACATGAGCAAACATTCAACTCTAATTTCTATGCACTCTTGAAGAAAGAGGAATCTGCAGACATTTTAATAGGTCCAATGATTATTCCTGTCAAAGCAGCTGATGGGGCAGAATTGATTGTGATGAACATCCCTTGTTCATAGGGAAAAAATCTGTTATTCTGCAGCCATGAAATAGCATTTTCTAGTCCTCATAAAGTCCCTTGGAAGCTTCAGTAAAAGTAACATACCCCGGAAGTATCAACACACAGGATCTTTAAAGACTCATTTCTTGTTAAGCTTGTTCAGCCTGCCAACCGAGTCAGCCCAGCTTGGGTTATATTTCACTCACTTTTCCAAAATCCACTGCTGCTGAGTCCTGGATTATCCCTGTCTAAAAATTCAGTCCCCTGGTGTCTGAAGGTGAAATTTGGTTTAGCAGCAGGAAGGTGTTAACACAACCGCATTGTGGAGATTAACGTTATAGCAAATCCTCAAAAGAACCAGAAATACCCAACACACTCAAGATATCTACTTTTGATGAAAGCTACAAGAAAGCAATAAAATAATAGAGTTTTATAGTAGGTCAGTCATTCATTTTCTTGGAACACCAACAAGAGCTTGGCAAGAAGCAACATGTCTGCAGTACAATTTTTTGCTTTTTATGTAATAAGAACTTCCATATACCATTTAACTTTCTCTGCTCAAACTACATATTTATTGTCTCACCTGCTTTGAACTAGCAACTGTGATCTCATTAATCAATGGTTAGAAACAGTGTTCAGTTTCATTGCAGTTGCTTTAGTATATACTGCTGCCCCTGGGAGTTCTGTGTGTGAAGTCCCACTTCGCTAATAGTGATTCTGGAAACATTTTGAGAAGGAATCTGAAAATCTTTTAAAGAACCAGTGACTCTGTCATCATTTCAGTCATTTGAAGTAATCCCAGTCATTTAAAACAAAATCACCTGAAGTATATACTAGATGTAATAGATATAATGCTAAGAAAGCAACTGAATGAAAAGACATGATTTTATAGGCGATTGCCATCCATGATGTCTGTTACAGAAATCTTTGATCCATGTAGTTGAATCAGAACAAAACATTTGTATCTGTCAATTACAGACTGCTTGGCGCACATTGGCCACACTAAGAGAAGTAAGTTCATGCTGTAGACTTACTACCTTCCCTATTTAATATGTCCAAACTACATGAGGTACACTGGAAAGGAAAAGATAGCGCAGTAACTGCTAGATAGCAGCCCAAACAAACGGCTGTGCAAAGTGAACAGGACTTGCTCAGCCAAGGTTTCATGCACATATTTCACAGGTATCTGAGCTTCATCAGTCTATGAATACATAGTCATTTGGTTTCAGAAATTTTCCATCTGAGCTTAAAGGTTTCTAATACTTCTGTTATTGTAAGAAATTGAAGCAGCAAAGGAAAAAAAAAAAAAACATTTTCTGTAAAGCCTCTCACAGAGCTATCATTACTGCTTTAGACACAGCAGTAAAACAAACTAAGATGTGTTTGGAACCACTGACTTAAAATCTGAAGTATGTGCACTTGAGTATGGGTGCTAGTCATGCATGTGCATAATCATGTTAAAACTGCAACCCCATGAGCCTAAGCTCAGGCTCAAATCACAGTTTTCCGAAATGACTTGAACAAAACAGAGAAGAGCTTTTCCTGAGTAGCTTCTAGCTCTTCTACATCATATCCTCATATACTGTGTTGGAGAATGAAGAGAAATATGATTAAGGTATTTCAAGCCTGACATGAATATTTTTTCCAGTGGAGAGGGTTTTGATAATGTAGCCTTGTAGACTGAATTTGGAATTTGCTTTGCTTTTGTAATTGGGCTTCTAATGCCAGCAGAATCAAGGCCTGAGAAGCAAACTAAAAATATATTTCAAGGGAATGACACATCTGTGGTACAGTAAAACCATTAGGCTACTGAATGCCTGTTTTGAATGACATCAAATCACCTGAAGACCATATGGCAAATGGAAATTTTTAAGTTAACATTTACTGCCTTGTAAAGGATTAAGATTTTTCTGTTGTTATTTTAGCTAAACCTATATATGTAAACTCACTTGCTTTCAAGTTTTGTAATCAATAAGTGAAGGCCAAATGCAATCTGCTAGGAATGCACAATCTGCTATGAATGCTTAATCTGCAAAACAGTGAGTCAACTGTGGAGTGGAGAAGCGTGTCTGCATTTTTAAAAATCTGGTAAATAAAGGACCAGTCACCTAATCCTTAGACAGTACCACTGATTCTTCTCAAATTCACTGGGGGAATCAGGACTAAGAATCTTAAAATTAGACCACTTATCTGCCTAACTTAAGGAGCTAATATTTTAAAAAATTGACCTATTTATCTATCCCTAAGAGAAGAAAGTGTATTAGGAAGTTTAATTTCCCTATGCACTTTTCCATGTACACTCTATTCTGTTTGTGGATTGCAGATGGAGAGAGCAGACAGCAGTCCTAAGAAAGTTTTTGTGCAATGTGGCAGAAGATCTTAAATAAAATGTCAAACAGAATTTCATCATGTTCTAAGCACACTTACACATGTACATGTAGCTACTAGCCAAATTATTGCCCAAACCAGTAGTCTAGCAGATCTAGTGAGCCTTTGCCTTTCTCCTTACACTGACAAAATGTGATTTTTCATTCTGTATTGATGTGAACACCATTTCATCTAAATTGTACCATTAGGATCAGGCCCACAATTTCATATTGATTCCCAATTCCTAAGAATATCTAGCCCTTTTAGACTAGAATGTCCATCACAAAACTAATTTAAAGGCCATTCTGAATACATATTTCTCATTGCTGGGATGTTTCCTGTCTCTCCAGGCCCAGGATTTGTAATGTTTTTCCAGCTATGCTTGAAGTGGATTTTCTGTAGTGGGTCTTGAGCTTTCTGTTGCAAGAATATTTACTCTCAATAACTGAACATGAATATTTAGAAGTTGTAGTGCACAGATCAGCACTAAATACACATTTAAGGCAATAAGAATTGTGTGAGCATAGCTGAGCAATGACTACCTGGACGTAAATGTGCTCCTACCTATGTTTTCAAAAATAGCCATCTCTCAATTGGAAGATGCTTTTCCTGGGGATTTTTGCCTTTCTAACTTACATTAGAAACAAAGAACACTGGTGTCTTAGAGCTACCACCTGGTTTATTATTCATATTCTTACTTCATCCCAGTGAGAAAAAAAGGAACTTCTCTAGATAGAAAAGTTTGCATTATGCATTCTGTCCAATAAAACATGGGGTTTTATTATTGTTGGGTTCTGGTTTGCTAGGTATAATACAGCATATCAATGAGATGCACTTGTTAAAAAGTTAGGACTTTATTTTAAAAGGGATATTTTTTTAAAGAATTACTGTAATGAAAAGTGCATGCCGGATTTATACTTTGATATCATGGTTTATTTTTATTACCTAAACTATGTGTAGGGTAAAGGTCTTTCCTATGTTTGTCTGACAGACCTGCTATGATCTGTCAGATGACATTTCAGTTCACAGAAATGTTACTTGGCAACACTAACATCCATTATTTTTCCCTGATACTGCAGTGACTGTGACTGTGGCTGAACTGCCAAATAACACCTGTTCAGGGACTGTTCTCTAGCTCTGAAGTGAGGTGGCCTGGACTGATCCTGTCTACACCAGGTATTTCCTGTCCTTCAGGTCTCCTTCAGGCCACTGTGGTACCTCTGAGGCCCTAACATATGATTATCATTGTATTTGTGTGTGCTCACACTGTTCATAGTAATACAGAAGGGCACTGCAGCTTACCAAAATAGTGCTTTTGCTGCATGAAAAGAAAATTAGGGTTGCACAATTTGGGTTTGAGGTAAAAAAGCTGCTAGCACACTTTGGTAGAACTGTGGAGGGAGGAGGGTAAGGGTGGAGGGAGCCAAGTTGTGTCACTCTTTTTCACACTGCCCTTTTGGGAATGGTCTTTAATGACTCCAAACCCCAAATCTGACTCTGGTCTTATGGCAGAGCATGTCAATTGGCACAGGACAAAATCATGCCAGCAGGTTACTGAGTAATCACACAGTGTGGCTGAGCAGAGCTTGAGTTTCTCCATCACTCCTGCTTTGTAGCTGGGTAAGTGTGTGTTACACACTGCCATGGCTTCCAATGGTTCAAGAGTGCAGCGTTTGGGTGTGTGCATTTATTTGGGTGAGTACATCCTCTGGTGAGTTTTCCAAATGAGGCCATTAATTTTGAGCTAATTACTCCTGATTTCCACTGGTGGCTGAAAGTCAAAACTTCCATTTTGTCATGTTTAACCCATGATAATTGAAAAGCCACGCCTATTTTCAGCTCTGAATTCTGGGGCTGTGCTTGGTCTCATAGACATGCCCAATTTGTGATTCATAGTCTGGCAAGTCAGTACATTTTACCTGTATAACATTTGCTAGGATATACTTGAGTTTCCATCCCTGGAGTTATTTAAAAGACTTGTAGATAGAACACTCAAAGACATGGTTTAGTGGTGGTGGGCTTGGCAGTGTTAAGGTTACATGGTTGTACTCAACAATCTGTTCCAACCTAAATGATTCTATGATTCTATAATCTTTTGAGAGGCTTTGTGCCTGTCTGCCCTCCACCATGGTCTTGTCTGGGACCCCACAGCCTCCCAGGCAGCTGCAGGGCACAGGGGCCCTCCACAGGCACAGAAGCTACAGAGGCTTATTTTGGAGAGAGGATGGTCATCATTGAGGTACTGCACCAGCAATGCACTCAACTATAATTGCAGTTCTTTGTTAAAGACTAAGTCTTTCCGAAGTTTCACACATTATTCAGGACTGGAAGTGAGAGATTAAAAGGAGCATGAGCAGTTAGCGACAAGGGGAAAGAAAGTCTTTGCTCCTTTTACCACACTTAAGTGCTAAGGAAAGCCAGCTAAATTATGTCTGATTTCTTGAGCAGATCTTCATGCACATAGCTGTTAATTTGGGGTGAAGAAATGCACTTCATTTGAACTCTATCGCCTTCTATCTTTTAATTTTTTTTTAATTCTGTTAATTTTTCTTTTGAATTCACAACATGTTTCTGTTTCCTTCAGGGAACAATATTAGCACTTTCCAGTGGCCAAAAATAATATGTCTTAATTCCAGTGGATTTTAACCAAAGACTGCACAGACCTGTGAATAAAAAGTCTGCTTTATATTTCAAAGTACAAAGGTCAAATTTAGTAGGTACTTGTGGATTTATTTTTAAATTTTAATGGGCCAGATTCTCAGTTTTTGTAAATCAGAAGAACTCCACTGATGTGAAGGGAACTATGTCAAATTGCATTAGCTTAGTATCTGGCTTCACAGTGTTTTTTCTCTTTGTATTGAACTCAGCCTTCAGTACTCATGTACTAATAATTTGTCTACAGTCTGTAACTGATTTTTTTTTTTATTATTGTAATTAAAAATATGGCCTATGAATTTTAAAAAATTAGTAGGCTCTGTGAAGGGAAGGTTCATCTTTTCATTTGCACACTGTCCAAACAGGATGGCCTATACCTAAAACTGTTTGCAATGAAGAGTTAGTTAGGCTATAGATCTGTCAGATGCATACATCTTGGTGTATCTGTGTGTACATAATTATAAGAAAGAAGACAAAATTGAACGCAGCAGAGCTAATGGCTGATCAGGGCTAAAAGGGATAAGCAGTGGAGTGAGTGGACATGGGAGATCTTCCTAGGAGCTTCCAGGACTGGTTCTGGTTGAGTCGCAGCCATCTCTGCATTTTATCCCATTTTATTCAGGTAGAAATGGGATTCCAAATGTTTGAGTAGGGATCACGAGGTTCCATGAAGACACAGAGAGATGAGGCAGCAGTGCCCATGCCACTCAGGCAGCGCACTCACTCCTCAACCAGGCAGACCTACTGAGTTTCCCTGTGTCTGTCCTCCTGATGGTCCCTCTAGCAGCCCTTTCACTGAATGATAGATTTTTGATTAAAATTTTTACAGACTGATTAAGTTTACTATGTTTTTAAAACCCTTTAGAAATTTATACAAGCAAAACCAACTCAATCTGTGCTGCATGAAGAAAAGATGATTTGGAAAAATAGCAACATAAGGAGAGGTCAGTTTCTGAGCTACATACGTACAACCATAATCAAACCTTCACAGGCAATTAAAATTATGATCATTTTTTACCAGGCCTATAAAAAATTAGGATTTGTGCTATGTGTTTCCAGCACATGTATACTAAGCACAAGAGACTAAGAAATGTAATAATGACAAACTTATATGACAGTGTGTGATATTGAAAGGACAGTTTCTTGAGCTTTTCCTCATTTCTCTTCTCTGATTCTCTGGCAGCAAGTTTGCAAATTCAAATTTGAGACTCTATGATTTTATTTATCATGTGAAAATAGACACACGTCTAAAACCTACACATTCATCTACTATTTTTGAGAATATTTCCATATATATTTCTGTACTTTCCGATAAAGTTCAAATACTATTTGACTGGTACTGCACAGAACAGGGTGACTTTTCACATTGCTTATATTAGCTCAGCTCACATTTATCCAACTTTGTGAACAGATCCATTTGTTGTAGTTGGATTAAATTTAGTGCAGATAGCCATGAAAACAAGGTATTTTTTAAGCCAAGAAAGCCAAATTTGTCCTCATTTACCTCCTGTGGAAAGCCATTAACTTTCATGAGTAGAAAGGAGAGCTGAAATTGGCTTTGCATACTGTGGAAATTGCTTCAATGCTTTGCAACTCCTTTCCTTAAGCTTGTCATGGTTAAAAGCACATGAGATAACAAATGCAACCAAAATTTTGAAGTGGATTCACTGGCTAGAAAGTTGAAAATCTTCCATTTAATTGAACTCTTTGTAAAGTCCAAAAAACTCCCAGAAAGTACCCTATTTATTTAGCTCAGTTGGTTAGAGCATGGTGCTAATCACATGAAGGTTGTTGGTTCAGCCCCTGTATGGGTCATTCACTTCAGAGTTGGACTTGATGATCCTTGTGGGTCCCCTTTCAACTCAGAATATCCTGTGATTTGTGATCTATTTCTCAACAGCTGCAGAATCATGGAAGATAGGAACTTTTGAGTATATGAGAAAATTAAGTCCATCATGGCCTTATCTCTGCAGCTATTAAACCACAATATGATGAAAAAAATTGCAGATAAATGCTCCACTGTTCCAGAAGTGGTGAAAACATGGAATTTTTCCCCTTCAGGATGAGTACCATCCAGGTTTCCCGTACTGCACATAGATGAAAACACAATAGGTAGTAAGAATGGAAACACATAGCACAGGTTTTGATTGTCTAGAGCTTAATGATGGCGCTGATAGGGCTGAGTGTTTGTGGATAAGAATCAGAGGGAAGGCCAACAAGGCAGATATCCTAGTGGGAGTCTGTTGCAGACAAGCTAATCAGGATGAAGAGACAGGAGAAATATTCTATAAGCAGCTGGGAGAAGTCTCACAATCACTAGGCCTTGTTCTCATGGAGAAATTCAGCTCACCAGATGTCTGCTGGAAATACAACACAGCAGAGACCACACAGTCCAGAAGGTCCTGGAGTGCATAGAAGAAAAGTTCCTGACAGAGCTGGTGAGGGAGCCAACAAGGGAATGCACTTGCTAGACCTACGGTTTCTGAACATAGGAGGACTGCTGGGTGATGTGATGGTTGGAGGCCACCTGGGGCACAGCTATCAGAAAACGATGAAGTTTTCAGTTCTCAAAGTAAGAAAAGTGGCCAGCAGAACTTCCACCTTGGACTTTCAGAAGGCAGACTTCAGCCTGTGTAGGAGACTGGCTGAAGGGCAGTCCTGAAGGACAAAGAAGCCCAGGAAGGTTGGACATTCTTCAAGAAGGAAATCTTAAAGGCTCAGGAGCAGGGTGTATCTGTGTGCCAAAAGACAAGATGGTGGGGAAGAAGACCAGCCTGACTGGACAGAGAGATTTGGATGGAACTGAGGAAAAAAATGAGTTTATGACCCTTTGGTAAAGGGCCAGACAACTCAGGAGAACTACAAGGATGTTATGAGGTTCTGCAGGGAGAAAATTAGAAGGGCCAAAGTCCAGGCAGAACTTAATTTGGAGATTTTGAAATGCAAGGAACTTCCTGTTGAAAAAGTTAAAAACATCCAGAGAAAAAGCATTATCAGGAGAAAATATGTTCTTTGATCCAACAAAAGCATTTCTGGTTGCTGATCTGTGAACATTTTTAAAAAGTGTGGTTTTATTTCCTTTGTAGAAAAGGAAAATACGTTGAAAGACCAAAACTTCTGACAATTAAACAAAAATGCTCCCTTGCTACTCTACTAGATCCTGAAAAGTCCCCCAAAAGATCCATTTAACTGAGGATTTCTCAGACTTCAGTAAAAATAAATACAATACAGACATTTTGCTGAACAGTCTGTGAGAAGATACCTTTACTGGGAGACACAGTGGTCCTGCAATCCCTTCCTCACACATGTATCACAGCAAAGGTTTCCTATTATATGACTGAGACCATCCAAGCAAAGTTCTCCCTGCTTCACTTCTAATTCACCAATAACCCCAAATTTAGCCTTGAAATATTAGCAATTTCCCCAAAGACACTGAGACATAGAAAAGTCCAGGATGTTGTCTTGGTTTCAAAGACAGGTATTTGCCAGAGAAGGCAGAAGCCTCCTTTAGAATAGGAAAATGTAACCCACTTCCGTCTGAATTGGCAAAATTTTGAAATCAAGGGGCCTTCAAGCAATGGTATGAGAAAAGAGGAATAACAGTCCTTTACTAATATATTTATATATATATATATATGAGATGGGACAGACAAAACCACAACAATGGTAGCCACCACAAATAAGAACAGACAAACCCACGGACAGTCTCTTCCCGCTCTGTTGGCAATTCCCCTTTTGTGCAGTCACAGTCACAGCTGGCAGGGGCACCGGTGCTCCTGGTGCGCAGGGAGGGTGCAATGACTCCCCTGAGAGGGGGAGAAAAGGGGGCTCGGGGATCCCGAGTTTCCTTGCCTCAAGACACTGGAGTGGACGGTGGAGAGTTAGTAGAAAACCGCAGCTGAAAACAGAAGCCCAAGATGGAGGAAGATTCTTCCAGGAGCTCCAAGCAGTCTCTCTCCCTCTCCTCTCAGTGTCCAGGAGCAAAGAAGGTACCTTCCAGCTGTGCTTGGGTCATTTTAACTAATCCCAGTCTGGCCCCCTCTGAGGGGAAAAAATCCCCGATATCAGGGAATCCCAGATAAGGGCTAGCCAGCCGCACCCATCTCTGAGCCAACTCTTTGTCCCCTCTTAATCACCCACCATTAAGGTTTCCTGGCAACTAATCACCCGGCCATCATCCCCCCAGCAACTAGAATGGGGAAAAATTCCAATCCAGAGAGCAAAACAAAAAAAAAAAAGTATCCCAAACCCTGACAGATGTCCACATGTTCTGCCTCATGCAGGTGGCCACCTGATGGCCACAGAATTTGGTGGAAATGCCACTGTCCAATGTTTGCTGATACTTCTCTCAGATTTTACACTGGAAGGCTGGGTTTGGTCTTTGGTGTATTACATTTGAAAACTGTCTTTTGTTTTCCTCGGAAATACTACATGCTCCATTCCATTGTGGTATTTGTAGTATGTCATGAACTTTAGCAAGACAGACGGAACACAGTCAGCCAGATTTCACTACTGCTTCTTGGGTTTATGTTTGTTTATTTTTAATCTCCAATGTGTCTGATATCTGCCCTCAACAAAACAAAGCACTTTGATTAGGCCAAGCCTTAAAAAAAAAATACACTGGCACAGAAATATTCTTATGCTATTGGTAATTAATATGTATACAGTGTTAGTTTAGTGCCATCAAGTGACCAAAAATATGAAACAGCACTCCTATTTTTTTCCAGGCTTTTTGGTTTTTGTTTTTTGGTTTGTTTTTGTGGGTTGTTTTTTTTTAATCTAAAGAAAGCTGATATGTTATCCTTTTGATACAAGCACAGGGAAATAGCTTCACAGGCAGTTTATCATCTACATCCAGGGCATTTCAGGAATGAAATTTTCAAGTAACAATTCCAAATTTGGCTTCAAAATTTCTTCCACACATTGATACATCAAGGTCTCCTCTGTTTTCACAGTTTATGAGGTTTGAAGTACTTCACTCACCTCTGGCTGAAATCTTTGATGTGTAGAACTCAATAAGAGATCTCTCCAAGGTGAAAACTTGTAACAATTTTTATAGTGTGGTGGTATCCAAAGGTTCTGATAGAGGGTTTTTAAATGAAGGACATCATAAACTGTGTGTATAAATCTTTATTTTGTTTTCTGAAATGCAGTAGCTATCTCTGTCAGAAATAAGAATCTTAAATGGATTTAAATGGGTGCACCAAGAAAAATGTGTTTTAATATGTCCACTTATTATGTGATCAAACTTTTCATAAACAAGGACAGGTAATGTAAACTTCTAAGAAAATATCTGGAAATTATTTTTCCAGATTTTGTCTGTCTAAAATATATGCAAATAAATTTCAAACACTCATTAATGTAGTAGAAGAATACATATTAAGTTTCTGATTTATTAGGATGGAACCAATTTCAGAAGCATCCGTCTGAGGTCGAGTGAATCTGTTTTCTCCTGGTTCTGTCACATTGATTTCCCACCAGAAGACAGAGACGTGTATCAGCCACCAGGTAAACTTAAGCCTTAGAACGGCAGAAAAGCAATGCAAACACTTTATTAAACACACTAGAGAGTGAAGAGAGAAGTTGGAAGAGCTTCTTCAGACAGGACAGTAAATAGAAGTGTTTTAAAAGTCCCAGGTCATGCCTTGGTGTGCAATAAACAAGCTTCAAGGTTACTGGTCTGTCAGCGCTTGCTGTGGTTGAGAGCAGAGTGAAATGTCACTACAAATCACATTTGTTACCTGGTAGTCCCAACAGCAGAAATAACACCACAGGTGATTTTGTAAAAGTATTTTCTTGATAGTTTGCTGCATCTCTTCCATTACAATTTAATTCCTGTATCATCTGTAAACAGCTGACACTTGTGGTTACAGCTTCTGGTGAAATATAAGAAAGAACAAGCTTTGTAGTGTTGCTGTTTCACAAGAGCATGTGGTTTACAGTTAGATCTATTTTGTGAAAAATCCTGCAAGAATTGAAAGCTCTGCACATATCCCCTAGCTTTTAAAGTGGTTTCATGTGTTGGGTGGCAGTGTCCTAAGTGCACTGACAGTTGTGTAATCAGTATTCATATATTTAGACATTGCAGCATTTTAAAATGTGATAACTTCCTGTCTATTCATTGTACTTCCTCATGGTTTGTTTCTGATTTCCCTGAAATTATAAAAAATTATAAGTTAAAAACTATTTCCTTCTTAATAAAGTTTCTAAATCTCTCTAGAAAAAGGTAGGGAGAAAAAAGTTGTTCAATATCTGGAGACATGTGACAGGGACAAGAGCACAGAGAACAGCACAGACCAGAGGAACATCTGCACCAGTTGTAAAGATATATGCATTTTCTGGCAAAAAATTGAAAAACATTTTTTAAAAGAAAAATTCCTTTAAACATCACTCCTAAATGATAGGCTTTCAAATTGTGGAAAGGTTTTGGTACTCCTCTAGTGATTGATTGAGAAGCACTGGTCAGAGTAGAGGAAAACTTGAATGTCAATCAAATTCTGTCACTAATTGACTAGTAGAATCTTACTCTGTCCATCACAATATTTCCTTTTAGTAATGGCATTTGCTTATGCTCTCATCACTTAATTTAGACTTTTGGAGTTTATCTGGTTTCCTTGACTTTCTTATCATCCAGGTGTCATCATCAGTGACTAATGTAGCTCTACTGCTGTAATTGGTTTAATATCAGGGACCACAATATCCTGCCACAGATTATACAAATGTAACCAAGAAATGCTCCTTTTCCCAAAGAATTAACTTTCTTTTTACATAAAGAGGTAACAAATCCTTATAGTCAGATTAAGGAAAATAACCAGTCAAAACCATCCAATATACAGGTACAACTGGCTAGAGGAATGCAGCCATTTGTTGGACATAGATATGGTGATCCATATAGCGATTAAAAACCACACTCCTGTCTTTTTCTCCTTCTGTTCCCATTCTCCCAAACCACCACAGCTCATTGCTTAAGTTGTCAACCATAGTGCTGTATCCTTTAATGCCTGACCATTATTGATGCTAAGCATACAAGCTTCCTTTGAAGCATGAATTTCAGGTTCAAAATCTCAGAAGAGTAGGTGACTTTTGCCTTAGACTTCTAAAAATTCTTAGGTACTTGAAGGATGTCTTTGCAGCATGAGAAGTCTTTAATCTTTACCATCCAAGAGTGACAAGCCAAATACAGCCTCATTGCCTAAACCATCTTTCCAATATCCTTTTAAAAGAAGTGATCAGGTAACTTGAACTTCTTCTTCCATTAATGATCTTTCCCTTTAGGAATTTCAAAAAAATGTAAGTATCAGAAGGCATATAGCACGAGGAGCTGTTCAATCCATTTTCTGCATATTGCTGAGTGATGCAGTCCTAAGTAGTTTCTCACACCCTACTCTGTTCCAACTTTTTGAACAGAAGGCTATTGAAGTCAAGCTATTATAATGAGGCAGCAATATCAAATACTGGATTTTTTTCTCTTTCTCTTTCATATCACACCAAGTGGGAATTCTAAATGTGATCCTGTAAAAATTACCATATGCTGATGAGTACTGAGCAGAAGCTCTAGCTTGGTTTTGGAAATTTTTCAGAACACACAAACCCCCAGAATTTCACCTCTGCTCCTCTTAAAATGCAAATTTCCTCTCTCCTTCGATCCAGTCAGCTGATAGCAGACATGTTTCCACCACAATTAAAAGCACAACTTACAAAACAGCTATAAGAGCAGTGTGCTTCATGTCCAGGGAACTTCCCCTCTACAATGCTGCCTGGTGTCCAGCCTGTCCCAGGCATGTCAGATCACTATGAGATCAACATGGCCACAGAGATTTTGAAATGCTTAAAATGTGCTAGAAGTTACTCCTGTGTATGTGTGTGAATATTGCAAAGGGTAAATTTAATCTCTAGGGCACATTTGGGATTGCTGTTAACATATAGTGTAGCATAATCCATGATTTTTCTTTGAAAAGCACCTCCTGCAGCACATGGCTCATTTTACTCAGATGTAGTTACCTTAAAACTGAATGCCTAATTTAAGACAGTCATCTGAGTCCCCCCAGAGTGAGCAGAAATCCTATAGGAAGCAATCCATCCTCCTTTGGTGTGATATCCAAGGTAAGAACAGGGAATCACCCACCTCTCTGCATGATGCACAGGTAGGAGCATGGAAGACTATCTTAGACTAAAGGCTTAACTTGCATATTAGACTAAATTTAAATGATAAGAATCCATCCTTAGTGCTCCAAGTGCAATTATTTCCTGAAGAAATTCTGTTCTAAACAACTACTCTGAATAGGAGAATTGTTTGTGTTCATTTGTCACTTCTCCAGTTGCTATAAATATATACATATATATATATATATATAAAACTCTATTGACTGGCGACAGAGGAAAAAGCATTTTCCACTTTAGAAAAAATGTAGTCTTACATTCAGAAATATAGTCATAGGACTTCTCTATTATACATCATACAAAGCATGCCAATGTTGCGGTGTGCTAATGGCCAGGTTTCAGTTTTCCCCATGGCCAGGCACTGCTATCTCCCCTCTCCCTTCCTCGGTATCTGGTTTCTCCTCCTGGAGGGCTCTGTATTTCGCAATCCTATACAAAGCCCGCCAAATTCAAACCCCTCACTCCTACCTCATAGGATGTTTGTACCGTCCCCCACCCCCTCATGTTGGCATATATGTAACTGTAACACACCGTGCCAGTGCTTCCCTGGCACGATCCTGGTGCCCAAATAAACCATCTGAGGAGCCCCTCTGCTTAGTCTCTCCTTCCTCGGCATGCCTGTAATATTGGTGGGTTGGGTGAAACCTTGCTGGATCTTCGCCAGCCCTCCTGCGTCTGGAGTAGCCTGGCCAGCCCCTGGAACCGCAAGCAGATGCCCAGTGCCCCCGGCGGCGGCATCGCGGCATGCCAAGTTTTCTAGATCGGAATGAAGAAAAAAAGGCCTTTATACATTTGTTGTATGTTCTTGAATGTATGAGAAACAGTCTAATTTGTTTATGCAGGCCTTATCTGTGCTTTTCTTGTATCTCCCCAGTTGCTTAGCTTTTAGACAGGACTAATGATAACATAGATTTGCTCTTTACCTTTTCTGGTTTAGGGAAAGCAGGATAAAGCCAACCAATACACGAGATGATATGTCAAAGAAATAATATGTTCGTATGCATGTCTGAAAATTAATCCAAATTATGCATTTGTTTTACTGATATAAAATGGAAGCATGAATATTATTCTGTCTCAGCCTTTCTTTGCAGCAAGAATGTTGTTGGATAGAGAATTGAAGTAGTTACTAAATAAATGGCCTAACATACGTGGGACTATTACCTATGCAAAAAGTATAAGCATTTAAAATATTCTTCACTGAAACATTTTAAGAGTTTTAAAGGCCAACTACTTAAGCAAATTAAACAGTTTAGTTCTGCATCTCAATTCTTCTGCTTTATTTTCCCTCCCCTACATCCAAGAAAAACACCCTCCGCCAGAACACTGAAACCATTGTCCAAAAGAAGGGAGACTTCTGATTTTACCATTTACAGAGTGGGATTTAAACTTCCCTTTGAGTTTTATACACATATACTCTTAGACATCTAGGCATATGCACTTGCTCATGAGCAAAGGAATAAAACAATGTATGCATTAGCTAACTAAGGTTCTGCAAAAAACTTAACCGTGTCCATTCAAAAAGAGGGAAAACCTGATATTACAAGTTACTTTTTAAATTTACATTTAAGTGATATGTTATGGTGGTGGATAAAAGGGAAACTGGTATTTAGTCTGTAAGGTTTATTATATACTACTTTTGCATAGAGTATCTGTCCTTAGTAGATGCTCCCTCCTTCCCTGAGACTTTCCAGGTTTTCTCTCACCACCACTATCAATGTTTATTTTCATATAGCTTTCCTGTGGACTATATGTAACAAGCTTACTAAAAGGCCTTTCCTTAAAACACCAGCTATACTGAAAAATTACTCAAGGGCTCATCCATTTTTCAAATCAACATTTGTGGCACCACATTTAGCAGCTCTACAGCAAAGCAGAGTGACTCATGCATCTAATGACATGAAGCATGTATGGGTGTTGGAGGGGAGCCAAGTCATCAGCCCCATAAGGTAGCTGGACCACTCAAGGGGTGTGGGAGTATCTTACTTGATGAACACATTTGGCTATTTTTTCCATACAGTTCACATGTGTTCTTGTCCTGGTTTCAAAGACAGGTACCGACCAAGGAAGACAGAACAGCCTCCCTTGGAATAGGAAATGCAACCTCCTTCCCTCTGAATTCGTATAATTTTGAAATTAAGGGGCTTTCAGGCAATGGTATGAGAAAATAGGAATAACAGTCCTTTACTAATATTGATATATATATATATATATATATATGTATATATTTATATATATATATATATATATGATGGGACAGACAAAACAGCAACAATGGTACCCACAACAAATAACAACAGATAAACCCACGGACAGTCTCTTCCCGCTCTGTTGGCAATTCCCCTTTGGTGCAGTCACAGTCACAGCCGGCAGGGGCGCTGGTGCTCCCGGTGCGCAGGGAGGGTGCGATGACTCCCCTGGGCTGCAGGGGGCGCTGTGGCGTGGGTCCGGCCGCGTGTACGATGGCGTCTGCAACCGGCAGGGAGGGATGGAGAAAGAACTCCCTGTAGG
This sequence comes from Pomatostomus ruficeps, assembly GCA_013400735.1. Classification (NCBI taxonomy): domain Eukaryota; kingdom Metazoa; phylum Chordata; class Aves; order Passeriformes; family Timaliidae; genus Pomatostomus; species Pomatostomus ruficeps. The sequence continues at coordinate 28,064 of VYZT01004803.1, read as the reverse complement.
AGCTCCCAGGGGCAGCCGGTCCCAGTGCCCTCTTTGGATAGCAGGAGGAGCTGTAACAGGAGCCTCAGGGTAGCAGGCTGGGAAGGCAGGGATTAGCAAGGTCCCAGAGGGGTAGGCAGGGGTGTGTCAGCAATTCCGTGACTGAGGCTGGAAGCTGTGGGATGTCCCGGCAGACAGGGCTGACCCTCGGACCAAGGCTGGGAGCGGCTGGCTCCCTGGGAGGGGTGAAAGGGTTCGGGGATCCCGGGTTTCTTCCCCCAAGACACTGGAGCATGGTGGTGAAGCAGGGTGTTAGATAAGTCCCAGTGCAGCAGCCATCATGAAATAGGGTTCTACTCATGGTAGAAGCCACAGCAAGAGAGCGAAAACCTGGGGTGGTGGCAGAGTCTCCCCCCAACTCCCGCCGCCTTCCTCTCCTCCGAGAAGAAAAAAACCCAGGAAGTGCCCTCCCCCCACCCGTAGAGCTGTGCTTTTTTTGTTTTTTTTCCTGCTCCCCTGCCTACCACGGGGCCAGGCACTCGCCCCCTTATCCCTTTGTCTTTCTTAATCACACCACCCATTATTGCCCCCCAGCAACAAGAATGGGGAAAAATTCCTAAAACAGAGAGGCAAACAAAAAAAAAAGAAAAAAAATTATCCCAAACCCCAACAGTTCTAAATCTGTTTTAATAAAGAAAACATATTCTTTTCTGTTACAAATTTGTCTCTGATCTTTAAGATTTACATGCCTTTAAAGAGACTAAATTAGTATTATTTTATTTCCCAGCAGTGCAGATATATAAAAGTGTACCAAACCACTGGCTGAAAATTCAGCCCCCAAATTCTACAGAGATTAACCTATGAAGAGCTGTTACTAATGTTAGCAAAGGAGTATAGAGACCTAAAGAAGATGTAATCCTTCAAGGAGTACTAAAGTAAAAAAACCAATTTATAATCAAGTACTGTATTTCAGAATGGGTGTGGTTCAGAGGGGTTTCACTGGAAACATTAATTTTACATAAAATCTTCAATTTAAATTGATATGTAAAATAATTGTACAAGTTTCTCTCATCCTTGCCTTTACAATTTGACTTACAGAACATTTTAAAATGTTGACACTTCAAATCTGCCTCTGGGATTCTTTTTTTCTCAATTTATACATTTGTTTATTGATGAAAATTGGTTTAATTAAAATTGATTTTAAATCAAACACACTGTGTAGACACATAAATTGACTTACAACTAGTTCAAAAAAACTTAGCAGAATTTGGTACTAAAAAGATTATTACAAAGTAGTTTAAATGTGTTCAGAATGGAGCTTGCAATTCTATGATCAGGGTAAACTTTACATTATTATTTTTAAACTAGTGGAGTTTCTGCATGTACCTCCAGGTCATCACTCAGATCAGGGCAACAGGTAAGCCATGGCACATCTAATTGTTGTTGATTCTGTTATCATTACCCTGATGAAAGCAAGATGTACCAGTCAAGGATCTATTTATTATTCCAGGCTCTGAGTACACACATAGTGAAAAGATAGCGTGTCACAGAAAACTCGAGTCAGCGTTTGCCTTGCAGAAATTAGTCTTTCCTAAACCTTTCCTGAAATCAAAACTATTCATTCATATATTTCAAAAAAGGCTTTCTTTACAAAAATGCAAACTTATTCTAAATAGTTTAAATGTCATTGCAATAAGAAGTAACAATGTTGGTTTTTTCCCCATGAAAAAAATGTGTTTCTGTTTTCTGACTAGTTCTACTAGCAATAAGCTAAAGTATCTTTACAAGTTTTGCCTTTGGTTGATGTGTCACAGGTTGGCTATTGACTTATCTTTCAGAATAAATATATTATTGGATGAATCCTTGAACTACACTCAGGAGTCTTTTATAGTCCCAACAGGAACTTCACCACTGACTTCGACATTTGAGGTTAAGCCTACTCTGAACATGTTTAAAAATGCCCAATAGAATAGAATGGATTGACAAGAAACACTTGAGCATTGTATTTAATGAAGCTTTTTAGATACCTGAAAGACAAAGCTTTAGTGGCTAAATACCATAGGGAATATCTGCCAGGACCAAAAAAAAAAAAAAAAAAAAAAAGCAAAACAACTTGGATTATTTGAAGTCAAATGCCAGGGATCCAATAAACCTATGGAAAAAATACAGGTTTAGTAGGCTCCCAGAGAAATGGCAGCACACAAGTGATAGCTGGATATAAGAATGCTAGGGAAAACAGGCACAGTAAATCAAGGGATGATGATTCAACGTGTATTGAAACCAGGAAAAGACAAAAGAGAGTGCTCTTGGTGAAAATTAAAAGGAGGAAGCACAACTATGTTACGATTGGAGTCTATTTTTCATAATACACTACAGCTGTATTCAAAAGGAGGCAGTTGGTGTTTTTTCTCATGTATTCTGAGCAACTAATGAAGGTATTCAAGAAGCTTGCCCATGAGATAACAATGGATTTCACTCACTTGAAGAACAATATGGCAGGACACAAAATGTCCATCAAATTCTTGTAGTATTTTAGGGATGAACTTTTGCTTCACAGTACAGAGGAATTTACAAGAAGCATTACCAACTGGAACTGCATGACAAGTAGACAGGAGCTCATTTTAATTTTAAAGGCACAAAGTAAACTGAGTGAAAGTGATCATGACACATTTGACCAAAATAGGCTTCCCTGCTCTGAGGAAAAGAGGAAGAAAAAGCACGTCAGCACTGCCAACTATGTATTGCATTGTTATGTAGAAATAGTTAAGCTAGCTTTAATCAAGACAGTCTAGGTACTAAAAGCAGGCTCATCATAACAGCATGCCATTCTATATGAGTTAATTAACTTCATTTCTGTACAGTCTAGGCCTGAGCTCAGTCATTTAAAGCTAACCTAGATTTTCTACAGAGAACAATAGACTCATTTTTAATTAAACATACAATTGCAAGCTATCTTGATGTGAACAAAAGGAAGGAAAGGAAGCTTAAGTAGACTGTGTTAACATCACATTAAAAGCTCTTCAAGGATTTGAAGAAAGAAGTCACAATAAGGGGACAACTGAAGAGTAACATAAAAGAATATGAATAAAAGAATAAAATTACAAAGCCTACAGTACAAAATGAGTGGCAGGTAAAAAGGAGTATAAAATGCAAAAAAAAAATGTTCTGGAAATACATTAGAAGTGCCCAGATACTTAGTTAAATTTATTTTACCATAGAGTTTAAAGAAGGAATGCGTTAAAAACTATGTAAATTTTATGTAACCAAGTTAATAGGGCCTAAAGACATTTACTTTATAATATAGCAAAAATAATGTCTGAGTTGCTAAAAGCCTATATAGGTTTAAAAAAAACTAGAAAAGGATAAAATTCATCTATCTAAGGAAAGCTGGTCTAAAGCAATCCAGATTAATTTTGATGCCAAGGAATAATCTAGAATAAATTTCATTATTAAGAAGTTACCATAAGGTTGTCAGGAACAGATGCTCTCACACTAATGCCCTTTTTTACAATCAATTCACTGATTCAGTAGAAAAAGAGAAACAGTAAGTATCATAGCCCTTGAGTTTAGTACAGATATCATCCCATGACAGTTTCATTAAAACAAAAGGTACAAGAAACATAATTTTCATGAAAGCACCAAGCAATTGGCATGCTGCTTACAAAAATCAAGCTTGGAGAGAACCAGCAATAAGAACCCACAAGGACCTGTTGTCATTTCAGTTCTATTCAGTATTTCCATTAGTGACCTGCCAGGTGTAACAGAATATAGATACATGAAAAATCTGGTTCTCACCAACCTGGGAGCTAGAAGACAGTATCAAATTTCAAAACTGGTTTCCTAACTAGGATAAATGTCTAAAGTTAGTAGGATGAAACCATCAAGGCTAAGGCAAAATATTATACCTGAGAAGAATTTACATATATAGCATAAAATAGAGAGAACTAGGTGGCATTATGTTAGAAAAGGTTTTGAGTAGAAATTTCTGTCACAATAAGAAAAGCAAGTTCTTTCTGGGATGTATTTATGGATGTTCCTCTCATGTGTAACACATGGGGCATAAATACTGCTCTCTAGTTGGTGTTTGCCTTATACCTTAAGATAAAGGCAAAAGTCATACTGGAAAGAAGGTAGAACAAAGCTGTAAGAATAAATAATTTATGAATGTAGTCTATGAGAAAAGTGAAAAAAATATTTAGTCTATGAGAGGATGATATACATATCTGCACATATAAACAATTATATAAATAAATATATATTTACACACAAATATTTATTAAAACATATATGAGGCACATCAATATTGTTCACCTTCACATACTGCATCCAGCTCTGGGGTCCTCAGCACAGGAAGGATATCTACCTGCTGGAGCAAGCCCAGAGGAGGCCACTAAGATGATTAGAGGGATGGAGCACCTCTCCTATGAGGAAAGGCTAAGAGAATTGGGATTCTTCAGCCTGGAAAAGAGAAGGCTTCAGGGTGACCTAATTGTGTCCTTACAGTACCTGAAAGGAGCCTACAAGAAAGACAAGAGACTATTTACAAGAGCATGCAGTGACAAGGACAAGGGCGAATGGTGTCAAACTAAAAGAGAGATAGTTCAGATTAGATGTTAGGAAGAAATTCTTCACTGTGAGGGTGGTGAGGCACTGGAACAGGTTGTCCAGAGAAGTGGTGGGTACCCCATCCCTGGAAACGTTCGAGGCCAGACTGGATGGGTCCCTGAACCATCTGGTCTAGTGGAAGGTGTCCTTCTCCATGGCAGGGGGGTTGGAATTAGATGATTTTTAACGTCCCTTCCAACCCAAGCTTTTCCATGATTCTGTGATTCCATGATTTCCACTGAAAGTATGACAACAAGGAGTGCAACAAAGAAAATTCAGGTTGGCTATTGGACAAATACATATTCATAGATGCTGTTAGAAATCTGTACAAACTACATGCAAATGTTACTGACTTCCTTCAAACAGGTGCTTTTACAAATTGATTAGAGAAATAGTTCATGCAGATGGTAGAAGTGGTTTTCAAACTGTTATCTGTTGCCTCCTTAGATTCTGTGAAGCACTCCTAAGAGAACCCTGAAAGACAATTAGCCAAAGCAAACCTGTCTTCTGTAAATACAACACATATTTATGTCCACAAACTAAAAATATTTGAGTAACCCTGATCAACATATACCTGAATCAACCTCAGTGCAGAGTATATCAGACAATCTCTTGAGGCCTAGAAGCCTATAATTCTTTTTATTCCTATGTGAAAAAATGATATGCCCTCCATGAATCTATTTTTCTAACTCATAAATATGCAAAAAGCAGCATTATTCTACTGCACAGGAGATTGTGTCTGTAAACATATTATATATCTAAATTGTTCTGATACAGTGGCATTTCTATGAATTGAAGGGGTTTTATATGAACTAAGGGGTTTTACTTAACTCCTCTTTCCACAGAGGTCTTCCTAGGCAATGACAGGACTTGGGGAAATGGCATTGAAGCTGAGTCACCGGAGGTTTAATTTGGATATGAGGAAAAGGTTTTTCATCCAGGGGGTGACACTGGAACAGGCTCCCCAGGAAGTGGTCACAGCACCAAGCCTGACAGAGCTCAAGAAACGTTTGGACAATGCTCTCAGGCACATGGTGTGACTCTTGGGGTGTCCTGTGCAGGGCAGGGAGTTGGACTGGATAATCCGGATGGATCCTTTCCAACTCCGCATATTCTGTGATTCTCCGCTTTCAACACACCTACTGCCCGGACAGCATCTGTCACACGCATTACGGACGCAATGACCTCACTGCAGTGGCACTACATTTAAAACTTTTATTTAAATTCACGTAACTAAGCTGTTTCGCAATGTAATGCAGCGTGATCTTCCCTCCGTGCGCGCCGCGGAGGCCCCGAAAGGCCGCAGAGACGCCGCAGCCCAGCCGAGGGCGCAGAACCCTCCGTGCGGACCGGCTCCATTTCCCCGCCTTTTCCCTGTGCCGCCTTACCTCGCCTCTCCGGCGGAATAAACGGGGCGGCCGAGGCCGGCGGCCCGGCTGCGGCCGTGGCCTGCCTCCTCTCCCCGCCTCCCTGAGGCGCGGCCTGGCCTGGCCCGGCCCGGCCTGCTGTGGCGGCGGCACCGGCACCTCGGCCGGGCGGCTCNGCTCGGCCCCGGCCCCTCGGAGGGCCCGGCGGAGCTGCGGGCGGCGGCGCCTCCGGAGAGGCCGCGGCGCAGCACCGGAGGAGAGCCCGGGTGCTGTGCTGCCCTCGTTGTTGTTACTGCTGAGATCAGGTGGCTGCTGGGTCCCCTGAGTTAAGGCTGAAAGGGGTGTAGAAAGGACCTGGGAAATTAGGAATGCTGCTTGCCTTGCATAAACTGCATGAAAAATAGCGTCTCGTAGATTTTTATGTACTTGTTTGTTCTCAGTTGTGCTTGTGGCATGGAGCTTTGCTTCACTGTAGTTTGTTGTAGTTTTTTGGGGTGTTTTTCCTTTTTTCTTTTTCCTGAATACTATAGTTAGTGTATTGTCAGCCCTTAAATTACAGACTCCGTGTTGCCTCTTTAAAGTGTTGAATTCGATTAGCCCGTTCCTGCTTGCTGACTGTAGTTTTTGTTTTGTTCCTGAACGTACGACAAAGGCTTATCACAGATGGTTGAGTGTATCCTAAATTTACTCTCTTATTTTTAGGTAGTGTCCCACTTTCTTTTACCTGGCTTAGTTGTATCTGTCTTGTCACAAAGTTTCAAAATCTTATGCAAGTTTAATATTTCCACATAGGAAATTTCTGTGAGAGCAGTAGATCGGCATGGGTCACATAGCAGAAGGACACATTGCCTTCTCTGGGGGGATCCGGGATCCCCAGGTGTCTCCTGCTGCAGGAACCAGGGGGAGAGCAGGCTGCTCCAGTGCGAGCCCTGTGCAAATTCCTGGTGCAGGTCTCTGCTGGTTACACAGCACTCTTTATTGTTGATGAGAAAACCACATGATGAGGAGCTGGACTCACTCTGTCCATATAAATTCTGATTCATAGTTGTGCAGCCCATGAAGCTACCACATCCTCTGAAGTGTTTTTTTGTTTTTTGTTTTGTTTTTTTTCTAACTACAGATGTGTTCTGGGTCACTTTTTGTCTTCTTGTATATCTTGTTGCTTTGGGGGGCTGCTGTGATTTCAGTTGTGTGTAAGGGGCTGCAGGGAGGACAGACAAACTTCCTGTGTAGAAGGAAAAGAGAAATATTTAAATGGTAAAGTAAAACATCTTAATTGTAGGAAAAGCAAGTAAAATGACTGTGTTAGCTGTGTTATGGATTTAACATAAATGGTCTTTTTTTTTTTTTGGGAACCTGAGAAAAAATGGCCAAAACTCATCAGATTTGTCCCAAAGAACCTAAGTGGGATCTAGATCTCATCTAAAAAGCCATGACACAAACTCAACCTATCAGTGTCAGCATTACTGATCTACCGTTACTGATGAGAACTTTTTTTCTCTGCTCATACTTGAAAGCATATCAGGATGTTATTGAGTTTGTAATTTGACCACTTCATGAAAGATTAGTCGCATTCTCATTTGCACTGGCAGATTTTCCTATATCTGCAAATCCATTTTTCTGTTTCTTCCCCTTGCCTAACCATTGATATTAGTATAAAATCCAAGTAAATTTATGTGTTTTGTACCCTATATCAGATCTCTCCCTCTTTTCCTATGCTTTTCTTAATTAGGAAATCTTAAAAGCATTTAAGTGATTTAAAATATTTTGAGCTTTGAAATACCAGATCAGAGACTCCGTATTTTTGTTGCATGTTGTCCTTATAGTTCTGCCTTAAAACAGCAAAAAACAGCTTGCTATGACTTGGTTGAAGGGATAGGTTCTGAGAATTTTTTACCTGGGTGCTGGGTAGCTGTTAGAGGCACCAGCTTCTGCATGAAAGCTTTGCTTGATCTTTGTATCCTTGGTGTAGATATTTCCTAGTGAGATGATCAAGACTTTTTAAAATTTTGTGGCAACTGCATTTGATGTATGTTTTGGTTTGGAGTTTGTTGTTGTTATATTTGGGGGTTTTGGTTGGTTGGGGGTTTTTGTTACTTGTACATTGCTTTCTACAAAACTTTAAGCTATGAAAGTTCCAGTTAAGGGTACTGTGAAACTTGGGAAGAAGTTAATCTTCTTATACGGTTGCTTTGGAGGGAAGGAAGATCAGATTAGTTTTAAGTGATGTGAAAAAAAAATATTTCTTCTTAACTAATTAGTTAGTCCACTTTAATATCTAGTTATATAAACCTTCTTTGCTGACTATATGCCATTTTCCAATAGAAAGCAAGAAAATGCTGCAATGTCCTATGTGCAGGACAGTTTATTTAATCTCTAAAATATTTATCCTTAATGAGCAGCAATCCTTTTTACAAACAATTTTAGTTACAAAACATCAAATTAGATGATAAGGTGTTTGGCTCAGGTCGTTGCTTTCTTTATAAATTGATTTCTCACTTGTGTTGGCAGTGTGCCCAAATGCAGGTGAGCGTAAACACTTGACACAGGGGTTCTCTATACAGTTCTGCTGGTTTGTCCTGCCTGCTGCTCAGCTCTGTGTGTGAGGGGTTCCTCTCTTCGCTGGAACCATCACTCACATGAAGCAACCTATTGGCAGCATGTAGGTGCTACAGATGGATCTTTGGTGTGATGGCTGCTTGGGCATTGGGAATATTTTTCTATTTTTTAATCTATAGCCTTATCTTATTCTCTTGAGGCAAAATACGTATAATGAAGGCTTTTATCCAAACATCAGCAAATGAGTCCTGCAGCTGGCCTGTAGATAATATGTTCTTGTTGGGAGGAGGTTTAATTTTAGAATTGGTTTTGCATAGCTGTGGACTGCTGCTAGATTGGGCTGCCCTGCTTTTTCATCCCTGACAATTTCCTTCTGTTACCAGGACTGTACTTCCAGTATCAGGTCAAGTGATTGTACAAGGTGTGTTGGATCAGCCACTTGAAACCCTTGTGTCCAAGTAGATTTCTAGCATGTGGTTTTCTGATGAAAGGATGAAAATAGTAAGACTTCAATCACAGATTATGAATTTAAAGCATGATGAGTGGGTACCTTTCCTGGGTGGTAAAAACAGGATTTTGCCAAGGCACTGGTCCCTGCATGGTCATTCCTGTGTCCAGTTTGAATAAGTCCAGTGCTTCAGTTGGTAGTTGAAATTGATGTATAAAATAAACTGTGGACTTGTTTTGTTTCCTTTCTTTCCCCCCCCCCCGACCGCCCCACCCCCCCACCCCGATGTTGTTGGATCTCTGAGTCTTTTTCAAACTGAAGCATAGAGGGATATGCACATCAAGCAAAGTAACAGTAAAATTCTCAAGTAGACTAAGCCTGATGCAACACAGTTTTGTTTGGAGGATATTTTGTAGCATCTTGACAGGATTTATAAGCCCCAGGTTGTAGTATGTAGAGTGTGATTGGCTTCTTGGCTGCATACTCTGAACAATTCTAGGAATGTTTGGGTGCCTTTGGGTTCCCAAACGTTGTATATTGGGAATGACATCATATGAGCTGAGGTTTTGCAAGTGTTGTCCTGATTCTTAGTGCCTGGTTTTCCTGTGCATCTTGGGTGTGTTCTTGACTCATATCCCTTAGCCCTTTTCTGAGTGGCAGTTATATGGGAGCTCTTTGAAAAAGGCAGTGAGTTCTGTTTTTCTTGGCAAGGTGGTTACTTTTTTCTTTTTTCTACCTGGAGTTGCTTCTCAAAGGAATACTGATTGCCTTCACAAGAAAATACCTTCCAAGTGACTGGCATATGAATTTTTCAGTTATTCTTAATATAATTTTTCTGGGACTATATGAAGACAGGAATTTGAAATAGGTCTTCAAGCAAAATTATGTTGGCATGCTTTAATTTACCTCTCCCCTTAAGTGTAAGTGTTTACCTTTTCAGCTCAAACAGCTGCTCATAGACTGTTAAAATATTAACTCTTTACTCCACCAGGTTCTGTATACTTTTAACACTGTGTGGGAATTGAAGATGTTCCAACACAAAAGCTCTTAAAGCCTTCCTCAAAGTTATCTGGGGGGATGTAGAGTTGTGTGTGCCTACATCATACTGATCATTCATTGCTGTAGCTCCTACCATCCCAAGATATACCCTCAGATAGACAGGCACAACTGTGGCTGAAAATCTTCTTTCCATTTTGGATCTGGGAAACTCCTTGTGTTATTTAAGTTGGTGGTGTTGGTTTTCCAGCCATGTGAGTTGCTATAATAGAAGATATTCCCATATCTATCATGTTATTCTTTCTTCCCCCTCCAAGCTGCTGCTGCTGCTGTTGAGTTTTGAATGCAGAACTTGCATTAAACCTGAGATGTAACAGTGTAAATGCTTTTCCACCCAATCTAAAGCTCAAGGCTTTGCCATTGTGGCAGAGATGGCTACCAATTTATTTTACCCTGGAAAGTGATACTGCCTCTTTCCCAGCATCTCTGACAGCTGAGCTGCTGTGCGGGTTTGCTGCATTCCAAAGGGTGAGGTCTCATTCCTGCCCACCTTGTTCTTGTGTGCCTGACCCCTTTGCATGATACTGTTTCTGGTATTCCATATACCCTTCCATGGGCAAAACTGTCCTGGAGAAACTCCACAGCTCTGAACAGAAGCTTGTATCATGGCCTATCTGCTAACATGACAACTTTTTAAGTGAAAATTGGCTGGTTTCCACATCTGGAAGTAGTTTTTGAGACATTACTAGTGTGTGGGACCAGCAAAGTTACTGGAGCTCCTTTTCCTTTTTTCTCTCTCAAGTTCCAGTTCTCAAATATTACATGTAATAAGAAAATACAGTCATCTTGGAAGTTCTCTGAAGGTTTGTTTGCTGTTGGGGAGACACTGAGGATAAAGACTGAACTGTTAAGAAGCTACAGTATGAAGCATTGAACATCTTGTAGACTCTCAACCCTTATAGCTACTTCTATGGGGTTTGAACTTTTTTTGAAAATCTTGTCTTATTTGTCTGTTTGTCATTTTCAAAATAATATATTGGGGTTTTTTTGAAAAGCCTAGTATGTCAAGTTCATTGTACGAGAAAAATGGTCAGTGATCTGTGAAGATGTTTCTGTGGCTTACTAACTTCATCGGTGTGTTGCAGACCATTAAATAGCATTGTGACCACAACATTTGTGGACATAAACCTGTCTTTATTAGGAAGCAAGCATAAAAATATCCTGTAATAAGCTTTAAAGTATGAGTTTTATTGCTTGAGTGCAAAGGATTTTGTTTCAACAGATATTTAGAGTTGCTTTCCAAGCTATAGCATTACCTTTCTCTAAGTAGATTTTTAATAAACACTCATTAATGATTTATACTTGGGAAGTTTCAAGTAACAATTGGGTGATTAATTTTGAAAATGGATCAAAATTAACCACGTGCTGATAATAACAAAAACATCTCAAACTCGATCCTTTCCTGTTTGCCTGAAAAAGAACTTGTGATATTTGTTTATTACTGTATTATAGGAATATGAAGTTTTAGGTCACCAGGCAAATGTGTTTAATAGAAACTGAAGGCATCTTCTACAAATGTAAAAGAACTAGAACTGGGCTTTGTTTGTTTGTTGGTTTGTTGTTTGATTTTTTTAGATGCTGGTTCTGGCTGATAATCTGTTTGTTAAAACAAACAAACAAACAAACACAACAAAAAACCAACCAACCAACCAAAAACAACAAAAAAACCTAAACAAAAAACCCCAAAACAACAACCAAAAAACAAAACCAAAAAAACCTAACAAAACAAACTTTTTCATTTTAGATACCAAAGCATTTTTTACATTACCTAGTTAAAACTTATGATTTGCCTGACTAACTGCTTAGATTCAGGGGTTTTTGCATGTTGGGATCAGACTTGAAGGCAGGGAAGAGTAGACTGGGGACATACTTGCTTATGGTTATTTGTCTTGACATTGGTTTTGTGATCTGGGCTGTTATTCCAGGTCAGTGTGATAAAGTCATAGGCTCACAGTGTGTGCTGTTAATTACACAGCACTAGGAACAGTACAGCTGCTCAGTGGCTGAAGACCAAAATACAGTTTTCAACTCTTACAGGTTTAACCAGTTTCATGCATTCTCTTCCTACTGTTACTTTTTAATTTTTTTTAAGTTTTCCTGTCATGTGCAGAATTAAATTACTATTTTAGATCTATGCTAAATGTGCATAATAAAAATTTTAGTTGTAGGACCACATAGCAGTTGATAGTATAAAAATTTGGTATGCCGATCATCTTGATATCACAAGTGTCTTTGGAACACCTTCTTTAGCACTTTGGAAGGCAATCATCCCAAAGCCCAGCTGCTTAGTTACACGTTGGAGATCCCCATTGCTGTAATTTTATAGCTATTATGATTGATGTCCTATTTTTTTCAGGCCTTCACAACACTGTTTGCCTACTTATGCAACATGCCAGAGACTGATCTGTACCCTTGCTCTCTGTAGATAGTTGTTAAACCTCCTGGCAAGCCTGAAGTATCATCATGTGCAGTTATGGTTCTCAAGAGGGACCCTGTTGATACAGTAACTATCAGTGGCTCTGTTTATTTATGTGAAAGATATTTTTTCTGTGAAGATTAAAAGCTCTGACTGTACTCTAGTAACATATGATGAAACTTGACTTTCCTTTTCTTTGACAGCTCTATGGATCATTAACACAGGCAAATGAAATTTAAAAACTTGAGCGGTAAAGACTTAGATGAGTTGAGAAATTCCAGAAGGTTATTCCAGAGGTCACGCATCACAATCTCCAGAGTTCATTATTAGCAGGAACTTGAACTGGTGTAGATTTGTTAGCCAGTAGTTGAGATGCAAGTCTGAAAATCTTGCTTTCACTTATGGTATTGTATCAATATTAAAAGGGGCAGTTTTTATGGCATAGTCTTGGGGCAGACTGTAGGTTTGTCTCAATTGCAATGAATGCTTGAGAGAAGTAGAGACTTGTGATTACATTTGTGAAGATTTGATATCTGGCTCGCTCTGCCTGCAGAAGTGACTCATTGCAGACTGAAAAGATAGGAAAATGCAGTTAGAGTAAATGGACTACTTGCAAGTAGAGTAGCAACAAGCATAGAAATGGTAGGAAGACACTTCAGGACTACATAGAAGGATCTGTGGGAGAGTGGGAGAGGAAGATAAAATGTGTAAAATGCCCTTAGCCTATATGATGTACAGTGTTGGAAGAAAAATGCTTTAACAGTTGCCAGCACAGCAGTACAACCCATTTTCCAGACAGGAAGGCTGAGGTCAGGGAGGGGGGGATCATTGCACAGGACGTCGCTGGTCTCCAGCAAGAAGCTCTACAGCAAGGTTGTTTCTGTAAACCTGGGAAGTGAGTAGTCATGTGGAAGAGACACAGAGAGAATAGCAAAAGGATAAACTGGATGCTGCTAGCAAACATGGCATTTAAAAAGGAATAAACCTCCAGTTTCCCCACAGTACCTATTTAGCCTGTATGAAGACTTTATCTTGAGTTTTTGTTTTTTCCTCCATAAAATCATTTTGTTTCAGCAACAGTGAGTGTTATGCCAGGGAAAGAATACCTCAAATTCTTGCCCACAGCTTCAGGTTTTGGGAAAGTGAATTGATTTATTAAGTGACAAGTATAAAGATACAGTAGTTTCATGGAGGTAGTTATAATGAAAAGTTTCAAAGAGTACTCTCTTGGTTTATGTATTTTGGCTTATGTTAAGCATATAGTTACTGTGAATAACAGCCAATGTTTTGATATAAAAACATGGCCTGTCTTGAATACATGAGGGATGCCTGCATTTACCAAAAACCTAAGAATTCTAGTAATTACCACTGCTGTCAACAGGTGAATTTGGAAAGAATATAAAAATGTGGGGAGTTTGTTAAAAGAATAGGTGGAGGCAAAGGAAAGAGCCCAAGAATGACGAATTTCAGAAATTATTTCTGTTGAACACACATTATACTTTTCTTGGAAAAAAAAAATTGTGGGACCATAAATGCTATTTCTCTGAAGCTCATGTTTCCTATGCCACTGTTATATTCGTGATGAAAGAAAACAATTTTTTTTCAAACAAATCCAGGTGCTACCTTTGGTCTTGACTTTTTAAAATGTTTTGGCTTGGGGATAATAAATTGAATTTTTATGCTTATACATACTAGAAAGAAGAGCATTCTACTGGTTAATTACTCTTTAGATATCCTAACATAGCTTTATTAAAAAGCTTTAAAAATGTGATAGAACTTGCAAGATCTGAGTTTGCAAAATCAGAAATTTTAAGTTTGTCCTGGACGATTTCAAGTGGATGATATGTTGAAAAATAGGTTTTAATGGTAACTGTGTGGAAGCTACTATATTTCATATCCTGAGTATAATGCCATATGGTACAGAATAACCCTTGGGTCAGTTGGGGTCAGCTGTCCTGGCTGTGTTGCCTCCCAACTCCTTGTGCGCGTCCAGCCTCCTGGCCAGTGGGGTAGGTTGAGAAGCTGAAAAGGCCTTGACTCTAAGCACACTCAGTGATAACAGAGACATCTCTGAATTATCAACACTGTTTTCAGCACAAATCCTAAACAAAGCCCCATAGTAGGTACTGCAAAGTAAATCAAGCCAAAACCAGCACCATGGGATCATTAAAAAACTGTTTTCAAGAGAGGAGAGATAAAGATAAGGCCATCTTGAAAAAGCAACAGAGCAATAGGACAAAGTACCTTGGGCACACTAGCAGTTTTGAGTATATAGACCCACTGTTACTTGTAGTTACAGTAAACCTTTATTGGTATGTTCTGTTTACTTTAACAACCACAACACAAATCTTTAAGTGTACAAGATGTATTTTCAGTAACGCTATTTTTTCCATTGTGAAATGCACTTTTTTTTAATGAACAGGCTGTTCGATTCACTCAGTTCATTTTGTGAACTCTTGATGTATTTACTGCTGTTTGAATACTGCTCTGGGGACACTTGGTGTTTATTAGTGTTTTCACAGGCATTTCTAGTGAAGCACATCATGAGCAAAGTACAAAAAGCTCAAAGCGTGGGTGTAAATAAATACTAAGTGCTTGTGCAGATCAGATCAGTGCTGCACGCAAACAAGTTGTACTTCCAGCTGAAGTTTTGCTTCTCCTGCTGTGCCAGTATTCACTGGCATTCTCTACAGCTGAAACACTCAGTGACCGAGCGTTCACCCTGTTAGAAAGTTATTAAGTTTTGATCACTTGCAGCAGTTTTAGTTAAGTTGGCAGAGAAAGCATTTTCATATTCCCCTGTAATGTAGCCTATTTGCACTTAATTGGTACGAGCACTGGCGTTACTGTGATCCTGCAATTAAATACTTTAGAAGGCTTCAGTTTCCTATTTTTGTTTTGTTGATATTGAGGTTTGTTGTTAATCACATTAGCCCATGAAGAGGCTTCCTGGGGGGTTGAAGAGACAGAGGTAGGGAGGAAGTACAAAACATAGTTGGTGAGGAAGGTGATGCTTCCTCAGAGGGCATCCGTTGAGTGACTCAGCCGTGTTGTAAAATCTGTGCCAGTGTTTTCACTTAACTTTTTAGACCAATGTAATTTGGCTTGGCTTCAAAATAATCTAGTTCCATCCATTCTAAGTGATTAGTTCCTGCCCTTCCTTTTTTGTCGTTGCATATTTTGACTGGCATACATTGATCAGGGCTAAAGCAAAAAGCCTGGCTATGTTAGAATAGTTTCCACCTAAGACATTAGAATCAAATATCTAATCTTATATATGTTGGAAGAGCATCAATTGATCTTCTTCACATGTACACAGATTTTCTATATAGGTTGTTATTTTAAAAAGCCAAATTAATTCGTTGTTGGGGTATAGGGCACAGCAGAGAGATCAGTGAAGACTTTCCAAACACCTGATATGTTTTATTAAGAGTACTAACTGTTACAGTATTTTCTCTTAGAATAAAAGATTTTTTTTTTATTTGTAGGTTTTCACTGCTTCTTCTTAACCTGGAAGAATATTACTTTGAACAGCACACAGCTAATCATATTATAAATAAAGATTGCAAAGATGAAAGGTACAAAACTCTTACATACCTTAATTTACTGGAGTCATTCTGGGTTCATGTATCTTGAACATATGCGCAACTCTTTATTTTTATTGTTCCTTTTAGAAAATTCAGAGGCTCCCTAAAAATCTGTTCAAAGTCAATTATTTTTGAACCAGATGACAATATCCAGCCCATTATCAAGGTAAGCAGTGCAAATTTAAGTTTCTTGGTAACTTAAGATTCTCTTTACAAATCTTTTAAGAAAGACTCTGTATTTTTATAACTTGCTGCAGATACTGTTGAGAGATTGCATCAGTATAAAAGCCCCAGAAGATAATGAAGCAAATAACCCCTTCACACGGTAGGTAAAGTTGCGATACTGTATGTATTTAACTTCCTTTAAAAACAAAATGCCCATAATTTCAAATATCTTATTTACATTTTAGGAATACATCTGGAGGGATTTCTGTTGTATGTAGCCAGGTAAGACCTGCATATAACAGATTCTTGATGTATGAATGGATGAGGTTACATGAATGAGCAAGCTTACATTCCTTAATGGTATTTTTCCTCAAAGCTGTAGCCCAAGAGTGGGAAGTTAACTGAAAACAAAACTAATTAGTGTCAAAAACTTAGTATTAATGTGAAACTGTTGATGCTGGAAATTGCAAACTGTTAATGACTTCATTAAGTAATTAATTCAATAAACAGAACTTGTTGCCCTGTGCATTTTATAATGGAGCTTAGGGAAACCTTAAATTGAATGAAAAAGGAGAATAGATTTTAATAAAACTTGTTATTAATTAACTTTAGTTCGGTCTTGTTATACTGCTTTCATGTACTTTCTGTAGCGTGTTGTAGCAATGGCAAAGCCTTCTCAGTCCCTAGAGTTCAGCTTTGTGAAAACTCTGGACTATGCTGTATGTCCACCAAATAATTTTCAGAAGCTGTCCTGAAATGTTGTCTTCAATCCTCAGTCAAGAGTTGTGATTGTGAATATATTCATTCTTAAAGTTAACCAAGAAGATACACTTTAAATTTTGATAAATTGCAGTTGATAGGTGTTCCAAAGCTGTAAAAGTTAAAAAAAACCCCAAAACCAAAACCTGTTCATGTTTTCCTTTCAGGATAGAACAAAGTTGAGGCAGGAAATATAATTTTAAATATTCTTGTATATTTCTAAAATCTGTCTTTACCAATGCCCAAAACTGATAGCCTTGCTCAGTTACATGCTGCTGCAGTCAAAAACAAACTCAAGCATTTAATATTGTCTATGCCAGAGAAGTTTGTAGTCTGTGTTGAAGTAATCAGTATATTTAATTTAATTTTAAAACTGCTTCTGTGAAAAATACTGTGTAATCCATTTCTTGAGTTGGCAGGTTTTCTTGTGTACTAAGTGATTTTAAAAAAAGTATTTCTAACTGTTCCAGGCAGTGCTT
This sequence comes from Pomatostomus ruficeps, assembly GCA_013400735.1. NCBI lineage: Eukaryota > Metazoa > Chordata > Aves > Passeriformes > Timaliidae > Pomatostomus > Pomatostomus ruficeps. Next base: position 10,644 of record VYZT01004803.1, on the reverse strand, counting down.
CCACCATATATCATTACTATATGTTCTGAAGAAAAAGTGTTTATAAGAAACATTTTGTAGGAAAAAGGAATTGACTTTTAAGATGGCAAGTGTGGTTAGCACCCCCACTCCTCTCATATGCAGCTTGCAAGTCATCTTCCTGTCTCTGAGGAAATGTTCTGAAATAGTTGGGTGGCATCATAGATGATGGTATTTTGTACAAAAGACATAGGGACTTTCGAGTGTCAAATAGTCACTAGTTGTAATTATGACAAATCATGATCTAATTAAAAATATTTTTTTCTAAGTAGAATTTTGTCCTTGTAGGAAACCCCACATAGCAAATACTTGGAACATCTTAAACATCTTTGCCTTTTAGACCCAGAAAAAATTATTAATACATAGCTAGATAAGCAGCTTTTCTTTATGTAACAGACAACTTAGAAATAATGGTTTTAAAATATAATAAATGGGAATAGTAATAATTTGGGATTATTTCAGTATTTTTATTGAGATAAAATTGGTGGAAATCCTCCAAAATAGGAAATTAATACAGTATGCTTAAGTTTTTGCTCAGTTTACAAGTTAAAAACCCAAACCCATTATGTCTACTTCTTATGTAATGTGGAATACTCAGTATAGTTATCCTGCAGAAGAGTGATGAATGTAAAGCAGTTTTCTCATTCTCCCGTGACCTGATTCAGGTCTGTACATGCTGATGGCAGATGAAAGACACTAATTACCATTGTTTTTTAATGTAGCACTTAGAGAGGCATGCTGAGCTTATGGCTAAGCATACCTCTTGCTTTCTTTGAGCTGCATGTTCCTTGGAGTGGTCATGTGGTGAAGGCTGGCTCTGCTGTCAGCCAGTGGGAATGGGCAAGGCTGTGTGTAGCAGCCAGGAGGATTCTGGATAGAGAGCATGGCACACATCCATTCTTGCGAGTTTAGTACTTGCCCTTGTTTGAGGCTGCTGCCGTGATGCCTTGGAGGAACCACTGTAGGAGGGAAACTGAAGCACTGGGAAAGGAGCTGTGACTGACCAAGTCTCTTGGGCCAGGAGTAGAAAGAATACAGTAGGTTATGCAGTCCAGTGTGTTTTGTTTAGTTCAGAACCAATCGTGAGCTTAGGCCTTAGATTCAGCAAGTTTAAGCTTTCTCTACAAACCACAAAACCACAATTTATTTCTGCCTTGTCGCCTTTAAGGTGGTGGATAGTAAGGCACGGTGTACAAATTAGTGTGCTAGCAGTCAAGTCTTTTTATAGACTTCTACTTCCTGGAGAAGGAGAGTAGTTTTATGTGGGTTTTGGAGAGGGAAGATGCTCTCAGGTATGACGCTAGCACCAGAGAAATAAAACTGTTCAAAAGCATCGTATTGGATGAGGGAGAAAATCCGGTGTTCATTGTGGTTGGAGCTGGAAGCAAAATGTTTAGCAGCAGAAGAAAGACATTCATTTGAGAAAGTCTGCGCTGTGTATGTTGTGAGTTGCCAGTCTGGGGTAATTCCTGTTTGGACAGAACCTTGAGCCACCAGAACAGGGGGAGGATCTGCCCCATTGAATGTAGCTGTGTGTATTTGCTTTAGTATTGCAACTCCTTCAAGGTCATATGATTAGGATAAAAGCCCACTAATCAACTGTATAAGTAAGCCTCTGAACTAAATTGGACTCTTGCCCTCCTTGCAGTTAGCCGATATAAAAGCTCATTGTTTTTCTACAGTTTATCTGGAGTAGTTAAAGCAGGATATTACAACCCAGTGTTTTGCTTGCTTAAACAGTGTTCTTAGCTTTGTATTTACAAGTACTTCTGACTAATTTTATTAAGGTGTGAATCTGTAATGTCTGTTACTCTTTCAGGTTTTTCTCATTAAAGAAAGAAATGTTATTGCACCCTATAAAACAGTAAGAGTAAGTATGTATTTTTTTCACTGTTCATAGCAAACGGGAGTTTTGTAAGGATTTACATTCTCATTTTTGAAAGAGTAAGATAATTATCATTTGAGGAATATGACCATAAAGCTTTAAAAAAAAAAGTAACTGCATATTGAAAAAACACGTCTGAATTCTTCTGTGATGGCTTTCTGATACTTCTTGGAGGACATGCTGCAGACTCGACACTTGCATTTTATCTTGATGTGCAGATCTATGGGCTCAACAGAGCTGTCAGTTGACTGCTTGTGTTCAGTGGACACTGCATCCTGGCTAAGTGGCTTCTCCTCAGTTCTGCTTAGCCCTGAGAGATTGCTAATTGATATTTCCCAGCTGAGTGCTTCTCAGTTCAAAGAAATGGCAGATAAGGCTGCTCACAGCAGAAATTGGAGCTTACTCCTGGTTGCTTTCTGCTGGTGGGGTCGGTCTGCTCCGATTCTGAGCCTAGAGGCTTCAAGGCATACGAGTAAGGGTTTTTTGCTGAAAGTGTGAGATTTGTTAAGACACAAACACAACATGAAATGCAGAGTTAATGAACATATTGCCCAAGAATTAAAAAAGACAGAATTATATTTCTCAATGTATTTGTTCAAGTAAGAAATTTTAAGAATTACGAAGTCCATAAATTTGCGTTACTGTAGTGAACAGAAAAGAAGCAAGAGAAGATCTCTGTTCTCTCAACAACTGCTTGGGGTTGGTTTTGTGATTGGATTTCCCTCTAAACTGGGACTTTAATTTTTTTTCCTTTGTTATTTTATTCTGGTAATTCTTCATGTGTTGAACCTGTTTTGTCTTCTAGTCCTTCCATTATCTGTTTTGCATCCATGTGCAGGATTTATTAAGTATCACACAAATACCTTATTCCATTGCCAGCACAGTGAAAAAGAAAAGAATGAAAGGGGTTGTTTGGAAAGCTTTTCACTTCATTTTCTCCTAAGTTATGATTCATCCACAGCTAAAACATTTCTGACAGTTAACCATTACAATTTACTTTGCTAAAGTGCAGCTATGTTTCTGCATTTTAAAACAAGATATCTAGTTCACCTTCAATCATTTCTGGATTTTTTTCTGTTGCTGCTAAATATCTTCTACTTGAATTGTTGCCAGTTCCATATATGTCACTGAGTGCTGGAATTGAGTAATACGTTTTATCTTCCATGTCTTTCTTTGATTGTTTCAGATCAATTACAAAATACAGAGCTGTTGTCTTTGCATGTGGCTGGAGAGCTACAGTGACAGCTGTTCACAAAAACTTTCACATTGTTGACTGTAAGCAATCTTTGTAGACCATCCACTAGGATTTGTGAGAGCTGTGTTTTTTCCTGTGGAAGGAAAACAATGCTCTGGGTGAAATGTTACAAGGCTTTTATCTAAATTGCTACTGAATTTCATGTCTCCCTATGATCCAGTTCCATTTGCTTTTCGAAGCATGCTTTTCTGTTGCACTGCTGTCTGTTCAGCTCAAATCACATACATTACACTGAAGATCATCTAGATTTTCATGTCTTCCTTCCTTCAGTTTAAAATTAATCCAGTTGTATCTACTGACCAATGTCTTGCCATAGTTTTACTGATCTCTTTGTTGGTTTTTTTAAAGCCTAGCCTGAGAAATTACAAAACACTACAGAAGCACAAGGATACAGTTTTATGCTACATACAGGGGTCATGAAAGGATCCAACAACCTTTGCTAAATATGAGTTGTGTGTAAAGTTAGTACCAGTTGATCCATACATATACTTTTAATATACTTAAGTTAAAACCAGAAGTATGTACTGTAAAATGACACTTAAAAAAGCTGGGAAGACTTTGTAGGGGAAAAATGAGGGTACCACATATGCTGGGTGATGTGTTAGTGAATGACTAGTCAATATAGGATGTGATTGGATTTGGGATCTTTTCAGCTCAAAACTACTTATGTAGATGAAAATGACTAACTTTCTTAGCCTAGTCTTCAAAAATTTGATGGGCTGGTGTCTTTCATCTATAAGAAATAAAGTAGCTGTTTAAATGTAACATGTCATTTGCTAGTTCTGTATTTGCCTGTGTTTAAAGTAGATATTAAAATAACTGATATTAAAATAGGCAGAACAGGTACTACTTCTGCATTTACTGGTGTTTGCACTACATTAACTTGTTCACTTCAAAGCTGTTGTGCTGTATTGCATTAAGCAGCAGATAAAATACTGCACAGAGGGCTTTCCATGGGGAAGATATATTTGTAAAGATAAAAAGATCAGGTTTTACATCTGCTTTTGGAATCTTTGAGATATCGCACAGTCTTTAACAGGATGGTCTTACCAGGTTTTAGAGTTTTATTATTTAGGAGTTTTTATTTTAGTTTAGTTTGATTTTATTTTTTTTTTCCACTGAGTTTTATTTGAAATTAATTTGCAGTAAATGGACTTTTAATTTTAGGGTAGAACAGAACATTTATTCCAACTGGATGTTGCTGGAAAAGTAGGAGATGTTGTGCAAACTCTACATCAGGTACGTGGTTATTTGATATCCCTGTATAGTTCATAGTTCATCACGGTATCTTTTGATTTTTAATGTAGAGCCTTTTTTTGTTCTCAAGGTGAAAATCTTGTATCTGTTTTTAAAATGTAGAATTGAACACAGCATCTAGTTCCAACAGCTGTTGTAAGCAACTCATATTAGCTTTTATATGCAGGGTGGTAGTGTACAGACAAAGTAGTAACATGGCAGTAGCAGTGAACAAATATATCCTACTTTAAAAGAAATAGTAATAGATCTTGTAATATGCTGTCCCCCAGAATGCTAAAGCCTCTCCTGTTCCTGTTGACTTCTGAGCTATGTGGGAGATCTCTGTGCTATTTCACTTAAAGCTTGTTGTTTAGCTTTACAGGGCTTCTTGCCTAGATAAGATGGGAGATCAAGCTGCCATGGTAAGTATCTGATTATTTCTAATACCCCTGTTTAATAATGAGTTTGTGATATCACTGTTTAATAATTAAGTTCTCATTGCATTTGAATCAGAGACCATACTAATTTTTCTTCCCTTCTACATTAGATAACTGCTATATTGCAATCTCGCTTGGCTAGAACTTCATTTGATAAAAACAGGTACTTTTCTAATCACTTTCTCCTGGGAAGTCATTTTCATCTTGTTGGTTGATTAGTCTGCTGCACTGGTAGTTAGATGGCTGGTTGAGTTAATGTAAGTTCTCTAATTCAGAGAGTTAGCTTCTTTGTATTCTGAAGCATCTGGAATGGAGAGTGGGAAATTCTGTGTTGTGAAGATTAATGTGTTACTTTGTCTCCAAAACATTTCATTTATCTATGAATTTGTTGCAATTGGGCATCAGAATATGCCAAATAAAACTATAGTTTAGAAAAGTCGGCTGTCTTACTGCTCTGAGACTGGAGCAGAATGTGGCAGCATTCCTTTCTCGAGTGCCTGTTAAAGTGGAGGTCTCAACAAAGAACTTTCTTCCTGTGTAAAACAGGCTTAGGGAAGTCCCCATTCTTATGTCCCAAGGCCATAGGCTAACTAAAACCTTTCTAAATAATTTAAGGGTGCCTCTACCAAAGTAAGAACTGGAGATAAACTTACTCCTTTTCTTCACTTGTAGATCTCAAATCATTTC
>VYZT01004802.1:11158-59947 GCA_013400735.1 Pomatostomus ruficeps | reverse complement strand
ATGATCACTGAGGTCCTGAAGCTCTTGTGCTGTACCAGGGTCAGTATTTGTCAAAGGTCTTTTACAAACCTTCCTAAAATCTTTTATTTGATGGCGGTAATTATTATACAGTTTCTTCCATCTTTTTAATGTATTTATCTTTACAACACTTTGTGGATGCAGGACTGTGTTACTATGCTCACCTTTTGTTTTGAAAACAGAAACAAATAAAAAAGATGTAATTCATCTCCACTTGTCAAGTAGAAGCATAGTTTAAGAGGAGTCTATAAACTCTCAATGGTCAATGAAGGGAGAGCAGTCGCTTTCAGAGGGCAGCTCCAATTATCACATGATTGCAGCTGAGGTGAATCACTGGAGATCTCTAAAGTCCCCAGCGTGGGAACACCTCTGTATTCCAGTGCTGGATCCAGTGAGGAAGTGTTCCAGAGCTCAGCAAGAGCAGCCTGTGCAACCCACTGTGATCCCATTAGCAAGTGCTACACCAGTGTCATCGCAGGAGTGAGAGACACCCTGTCCCTTTTCACTACTTAGGAACCTAAATCAGCGTGGGATGGAGAAGGGGCAGCAAGGGCTTTTCTGAACACTGAAGGATTGCACCTTATAATTTTTCCTATAAAAGCAAATCACAACCTTTTTGTCCTTAATGTGGTTCAGTTGGGACTCTGTGTATTCATAAAAACAAGGAAGAATTAGCTGAAGATCCATGTCAGAACAGTAAGAGGACTTTTTCTGGGCTCAGCATCAGGTTTTTTCCCTCTGCCAATCAGAGCCTGAATTTAAAGAAATTTCCCAATCTGAAAGATTGATATCCTTATGACAAAATATTGGCTATTCTGACATGAAAGGCTAAACATAATTTTTCTTTTTTTAGATAAATTCTTTGGCTCAGAGAAATACTTAGACCTGAAACTTTCTTTGAAATCAGCTTTACATTTTGCTGAAACAGCATTTTTAAAAGAAAAATATAAGTGTCTGAATAGCTCCTTAAAAGCTCTGCTCTATAAATTTGATATTAAAACTACAATTATAACTACAGGAACTATTGGATGCTTCAAACATTTAGGGCAGAGCTGTATGGTTCAGTACCCAGAATGCAAAAGGCTTATCTGTGCTCCCCACATTTCTTGTGTTAGCAAAATCGGAGCACAAATTCTGTGAGAAAAGTCTTTTATCAAGGTTTCTCACACTCATTGTTCTGTTGTTTTTCTTTTCCTGCTCTTTTTCCTTGGGATTTTTACTTGGGAATGGTACCAGAGTGGATTTATTTGCAAATGTATAATGGTTTGGCTCTGGAGAACTAAAAAGTGTGGGGTTTTTATCTTTTCACCTCTCCAACCTCACCAACTTCCTACCCTAAAAGCATGAGAGTATGTCTATAGTATTTATACCTATTAGGACAGATAGACATCCTTCCTGGCTTCACTTCCTTCCTGATCTTTCTCAGCCTTTACTTAAAATTGCAAAAGACATTTTCGTGTTATTCACAGCAGGTAAAGTCACACCAGGTAACATATTTTGAACTATACAAATATAGACAGTGAGGTAACCACTACATAAAATTTAAAATGCAAATAATCGATGAATTTATATTTTATCAGTCACCTCCAAGGGTTATTGATCTAAGACAAGAGGGAAAGCATGTACTTATTTTGACAAACTCTCACTATCTATGTGTCTATCCATAAAGGCATACAAATAAAGAAAACAACAGTGTTTCCTACTGTGTATTCTTTAAGAAGACTTTGGAATTAATAACTAAAAGATATCTGTAGAGAGCTCTGGCATTTCTGAACCTATCCACATGAACATCTTTGTAGGCCTAGAGCACCTTCCTGATAGAAACTATCAATATGGATATCTTACATCCAGGCAAGGCACAGGACAATCAAACAGCCCTTCAGTCTATGTTCAGCACAGTCTACACTCCTTCCCAGACCCCGTGTCTCCTCTGTGTCTGGAAGACTTCATTTCTAGAAGCTGCTTACACATTGCTGAGTCTGTAATTCCTTGTCTTACTTTGAACTCAACATTTCCTTATTAGCAATGATCATTCTGAGTATCCTATTAACATTACACTTCACAAAGGAACAAGTGTTAACAAAGATAAAGAAACTTGTTAAGAGGTTTAAGAATATAAGTTATACCACTTCAGCTTTGGTATCACTATTTATTTTCTCTGTTTCCATTAAGCAACGTCTATACATTTATTTCTTATTGACTTACTTTTTGCATTTTTACGTTACTTATAAAATGAAGCAGAGTTCAGAGCCACCGATTAGTGACAGGTTTGGGTTTTTCTTGCTGTCTTCTGGTTGCACATTTGCCCTGTTTCAGGTGTGTGGAGGACAAGTGTTCCTACACAAACTTACGGCTTAGCTACCCTATAGTTTAGCTAAACTCCTGAGAGTCTATTGATATCAACCCAGTGCTCCTCAGATTCAAAATATCTGTGTTGAGTTCAAAGCCCTGTAAAGTATTACCCAAATTATCAGAGAACTAATTTGTGTTTCAAAATCAGAGAAAAGCCCTCCTTTTCTAAGTTGTTTCTGTGTATCCAAGGATGTAAGTGCTTGATAAGCTCCTGCTGGGAATCCTCATCCACCTGGCCAAGCTGGGACCCTTGTAAGAGGAGCTGGAGCCCAGGAAAGGTCATGTCCAATGACTGGTCACTGGAGGGCCATGGCAAGCACCTCTAGATACAACTACTGTCAGCATGCCTGAGGGGTGGAACCAGGGACTGATCCTGGGCCTGTGTATTTAATTAAGGCAAGTGATTTCATCCACTCAATGGACAGATTCAAATGATGAATTGCATTTTTTTTTTATTCAATTAGAGTTAATTTTTGCCTGTGAAGAAGTCTTTCTCCTAGTACGCACTGCATCCAAAGGAAAATAAACTACTTGTCTTCAGGTACTATTATTACAGAACATACATTTTCCACTGTGACAGGGTTTATTTACAGTTCCCTGATCCATTGAATGTCTTGATGATAGATCAATAAAAGGATGTCCTCCTGCACCTGATTATTTCTGTTTTGATAACAATAACTATATTTTATTTCTCTGCACTTGAAAAAGCATTGTTTGCATTCATGTTCTTGTAGGAATATTCAACAGCTGCCTGATATTTCCATAAACCTATGCTAAAATATGATACTCTTTCTTTTTGAACTTAAAACCTTGTCCTCTTTATTCTGTCATTTTCAATAAACCACCCATAGTCTGCCTTGTTTGCCAGTGAATAAAAATGTGTGGTTCAATTACAGGAGCTGATGCTCTGAAGGTTAAATCACTTCACTGCGTCTCTTGTACTCTGTGTAAGGGAAGACTTTGATTAACCAAGTCTTTCACATTAACAACGATGCTCTGTATTGAGTATAACATCTTGGAATGAAAATGAGCATTTGGATTGCCCTGTTAAATCTTTGTAGCATTATAATGTTAAGGTTTCATATTTTTTTTGAACACATTCATAGCCACAATTATTACTTTAGAGAATAATCCTGTGGCTACAGCCTTGATTCCTTGACTTTACAAATGAGTGTTATGCTTAAAATGGTTTTCATGCTGAGGTGTGAAAGGTGGCATTTCCTTGTAACAGTATTTACTATTCCCACTACTAGTTTCTGTATGTGAATGAATATTATCCCTTTAAATAATTCTATCCAGACTTCTTTTTTTTTCTATATTTTATATCAGAAAATTTGGCAAAGGAAGTTCATTCATGAATTAATAGGTCTACAATCATTAACCCTATGGCAGAAGCCTAATTCTTTTTAAATTATTCAAAGCAGTTTTTGCCACCTTTTTTACTTAACAGTTCCTCAGTGTAAGACACAAAGAAAAGCTATAATTGTAGATGCATGTTTATGGCTTAATAGGGTCATATTCCATTACTATTTCTTGCTATGTATGATTCTAAAGCATGGCTCAAACAAGGAGAAGCATATGAAAGTAATTAGACTTGTAATTTTGGGTAGTACACAAATGTAATCATTGGGAATGTCTGTATCTTGTTTTTCACCTTCCATCCATTCAGATTTGTACTTTTTGCATGGATGACCTCAAGTAGGAATTCTCCAGAACTCCCTTTTAGTCATCCTTGGCTTCTTATCTAACCTCATTTCATCTGTAATGATTGTTTCCTGTATGGTTATTAGTAATGGAAATAAATCTCTCTTTCACTGACTTGAGCTTTGTCCCACCACAAGGGAGGTTAGTAATGCAATCTTACTCAGTTTCTGTAAGCTGCTTTTGAAAACTGCTGTCTGCCTCACTTATTGTCAGCTCTGCCTAAAGCTTCTTTTTAAATGTCTATTTTTTTTAGAATTAGTCAGGTTATTTCTTTTGTCTTCTCTGCTTTTTCAAGATAAAAATACCTATTGTATTTCTATTTTTTTCTACTTTATTGTGTTTCATATAGTAGGTATGAAATGAGGAGTTTTGTCCCCTAATTAATATATTGCTTACATTTTCCTTGTTCAGCTCCTTGTTATATTTTTAGCTGTCATTGATATGGGTCATGGAGAGACCTCCTGAAAAAAAAGAACAGTACAGTTTGATAAAAGCTCATGCTGATATTCAGATACCACTTAACTTCAGGAGATAAAGACTTAGCAGCAAAAACCAAAAAATGGTTCATTACATCTCTCTCTTGATTTCTTTGGATCAGATCAGTCGTAATTTCTAAGGGTAATGCAATGGAGGTGATGGGACTTAGTATCTCTGACAGCTATTGAGCCTTTGGAGCAAAAAGCACCTTCAGGCCATCGGAGCTGAGGATGTCTTTTGTGGAAAAATCCGTGAGTCTTTCAACCACCCACAACAAAAGCAGGACTACCACGCACACAGAGACCAGGATGAATTTTCCTTTCCATGTAACTCAGAGGTGAGAACCATTCTCACAGCTACTGTGTGTCTTCCTACTCTTTTTCTCCATGACTCCTGGTTGGCCATTAAAAAAATATTTTCAGGTCTTCACATTGTGAACTGGTGTAAAAGATTTTCCAAACACTGAGGAAATGGCCTTGTTGTAGACTTAGCTCCTTCTCTTTCTATTTCAAAGGGGCCTTTGGTTTTGCTGCTGAACAGCCTGAGACAGGAGTGCAGGACCCAAACTTGGATTTCATAATTATGTTCCTAGCATAAATCAGCTAAAGAAAACTGTGTTATTGCCTTACAGAAAGTGCAGCGTAGGGCAAGACAAATGAAACTGAGTCTGAACAATAGATTCAATGCAGCAGATTTACTATAAATCATGTGCAAAGGTTAAGGAATTTGGCTTTTTTTCCCCCTTGAAAAAAAATGTAACTTTGAGATGTATAGAAAACAATTTTGAATCTATCAAAAGGATTGATAAAATTGCTAATGTCACTTCTTTATGCATACTTATAAGGGATTCAATAAAAACTGGGGGACACAGTCTACTCATTTCAAAATTTTTCATAGTGTAAATACTTCCAGGGCACATGAAATAAAATGACCTGATAGAAAGATCATCAAAGTCTATAATACTCTTTTTTCCCCTGATTTCTGTGTATTTTGTAATCAAGTCCTTAGCTGCCAGGAAGGTAATCTCTTTGAAGAGCAGCAGTAAATTATAAAGACATTTCTCACCTTATTTACATTTCTCATTTAAGATCATGTTGCAATCTTTCCTGTACTACTACAGTAAGAACATAAAAAATGGATCAGAAATGGACTGACAGCTCCTTGGATTCTGAATATATTTGGGACCATTGCAGAATGACCTCAGCTCTGAATTAGCACAGGATCTGAAAGATATCTGAAGGCCTAAAATTGCAGAATACTACATTCTTAGGGAAATTATAGAATGGGTTCTAGATTTTCACAACATTTAGTGCTTCATCCCATAATTAGACTGACTGCAGAGATGTTATTTAAATTAATAAACTGTCTATAGCAAGAGGAAGAAGAGTACAACAGTACCATTCAGTATGAGATCCCAGATACCCCTTAACTTCACCAAAAAAAGACTAAATAGTAAAAAACCAAACTGATATCTCATTTGTCTAATAAATAAAGGGTACTATGAAGGTTGGTAACCTCCAAGCACAATCTTTTTTCCCATTATTTAAACATTCTAAATTCCAATTTTTCTTCAAAATAAATTTTCCTCAATTTTTATCCCTCTTCTGGTTTTTTTTTTTCTCTTTCAAGGAAGAATGGAAGAGCTGGTGATGGCCCAGGTTTCATTACAATCTAGCAAATTCACATACAAATAAGACAAAAAGTATAGAAAATTCAGCAACTTCCACTCTCAACTTTCTAAGATATATACTACAAATAAAAACAAGAAAAATTTATTTGGGGTAAATGAAAATGCTTCAGCAGCATCCTTCTTATCCTTCTCTCAAAGCAGAATCTTCGAGTGCGCACTGGACGCAGCTGTATCAAAGTTTGAAGCTCTACCTGTATTATTTCATTAGTCAGAGCAAGAATTTCAATTTCTCTTTGCAGCGTAAGCCATGTGTGTTACCGTATGCAAAACTGAACTTACAGAAGTGTGTTGTTATTTGTTTGCCTTACAATCATTTCCAAAATCTACAACCATAGTCCTTGTCTGTGGTTTGATGAGATCCAGAGCTTTTCCTGCCTCCTAAGGAAGTACAGCTTGAAGGGGAATTAAAGGCTCATAGCCTCAAACACTGCCAGGAATCCAGCACCACTAGTTTTAAGAGGAAAATGTTCCTGACAAGTAATGAAAGTACTTAGCAGCTGATGTCTTGGAGGAAAATAGGGCTCCTGAGGGCTGGCTGAGCTGTCTGACCCGCTAGGCAAGCTTTTCCTGAGCAAAGCCATGTACCTTGGCTGCAGGACTGATGTCCTGATGTCCGTGGCTGTGTTCAGGGGAGGGTGATGAATTGGAAAGGAACCAAAGCCCTCATCCGCTGTTTATCTGCAAGCCAAGCCACTGTCCTCAAGATCACAGCCAAGACTTCTGTCAGTTTAAGAAATGAAATGGCATCTGTTTATTTCTTTAATATTTTGAATTCTGGGGAGAGTATTTTTTTGGGGGGTAGGTTTTTTTATTCTTTTGGGGGGGCTTGTTTGCTTTTTTGGTTTGTTTGAGGTTGTTTAGTTTTGGGGTTTTTTTCTGGTTTTTTTTCTGTAAGCAGAAGCTTTTTTTGTAGACTGGAGAATATTCCTTCTCCTGGAGAAAACTAAACTTAAATGGCTTTAAGGCAATGCTGGCAACATTTATGGATATCCTGCAGGTCCCAGAATATTACCTACTGTGTTTAGAATGTCACTTGTGCAAACATACTACCCGTGTGAGTACATTTTCAGCAGTGTAAATCAATTTAAGAACTCACTGTGCATTTATGTAAAGCCCAGTTCATATAGGAGGAGCTGTAAACACTTGTCTCAGCTTCATCACAGCACAACAGCTTTGTTCCCTGGGATGCTCATTTCCTTAGGCCTTCCACATAATACTGAGCAAGTGAAAATCCTGTCAGTATGGGGCTGCCTTGTCCTTTCCTGAAACTGTCAGATTTGTACCTCAGTAACAGTCAACAGGGTGTTACTGTTTTCAAGTAAAAGGAAAATCCAATCTCTTTGACACTGCAAGATATGACCCATTGCTTTAATTAGCATTTTTTGCAGACTAGAATCTGAAATTATAGCAAATACCCAAGAGGTACACTTTCTCAATTTCATTGCAAATACAAATAAAAATCCATTTTCATGCTATTTGAAAATTAACTAAGCAATTTTGCTTGTATGGTGTTGCAGAAATTTGTAAACTAATATGATCACTTTAACTTGATGTCCAATAGGTTTTTCTTGCAGGCAGGTGGGGGACATTTCCAGTATCCGTCAGTCTCTGTGTTCAGTATTATCCTTATTCATGTTCTGCCATGTAAAATATGCTTCCTGTTCTGGGGTGGGGTATGGTATTGTGACATGCTGCCAAATATTGAGAGTCCAAAGAAAGGGAGAAATTCTTGCCTAGTAGATATTGTGTCCCACTGAGTTAGCATCAATTAAATGCACTAATTATTTCTACTTTTTTAATGATGGCTTTAGTATTTTGTCACCCTGGTGTTTTCTGACAAAAGATGGTTTTATTCTTAAAAAGGAGGTTACTGTTCTAACTACCTCTAAGTATTTGTATAAATACAATTATTCAGAGCAGTAGGTACCTGTAACTGTTGATTTTGCCCATACCCTTGTATTTTTTTACATTTTGCATCATTGTTTACAAGAAGTCCCTGCTGAGATTCTTCACATCTCACATTTTTAGTGACTGGTTCCAAGGTCCTTTTTTCCTATGGTGACTGATATTTTCTAAACACTAGCTATGAAATCTAAAATGCTTTTCATCATTAGAGACAGCTTCAAAACTACAGGCTGTAGTTTTAGTCTTTTTTATTTTGTAAAATGCTGTCTGAAATTGAGAAAAAGCTATTTCATAATGGCCACAATGTTTTATGAGATGAAAAACCTCCAGAATTCAAAACCAAGACATGAATACCTGCTTTTAACATATATGAAAAGATAATTGCAGCAAGCCTGATGTGCCCATAATTCCTAACAGATCTTCCAACAAGGACAGAAATCAACTGAATCTTAGCAGATCCTTAGCTGTAAAATGATACAGGAAAGTTTTTCCTTTGCTATTTGTTGGCAAATGGATTTTGGCTTAACGCATCACAAAAGTACTTTCGAGAAGGAACAAAAAGCTAAGATTACAAATGTTTGAATTTATTTGAATAATCAAGAATCATTTTTAAATACTTGTTTAGCTACAGATTGTAGGAGAGTTTGAGTCACTGACATTTCCCTATAAAATAACTAATATCTTGAGATTTTTTAATGTATTTTACTTTGAGAAGATTGGTTAATTTTTTTTCAGTTAGCAATAATTATGACAGTTGAGTAATATTACTCATGCTCCCTATCTCACCAGCCTGGGAATCCAAAATACATTTTAAAGGTATTTATTTGCAAACTTCTACTTTCTAGTTTCTGCAGTGCCTGAGCCAGGTCTTTGGTGTAAACTAACACAACCCCAGTGAAGCTGAGTGTGTCTTTCTGTCAACTGGTGACCCACACTGTGTTTATTTTAATCTATTTTAAGCCAGCTCTTGGAGCAAGACTATAAATATTGCAAACTGAGCAAGCAGTACCACATTCTGCATAAACATGCACACATACATGAACTTCATGCATTAAACTTTTATGTCTTGAAAAAAATCCTTCTGAAGTCGCTTATCAGGCTTTCTGGATGTTTCCACGAGCAAATTAGCACAGTGGCTGTGGCTGGCAGCCACTCTTCCGCAGAGTGAAGTGTCACCCTGTGTCACTGCCCGTGCAGCAGAGCACACTGAGCACTCCTCCAGTAAGCCAGATGATGAACTGGAAATGCCATTTCAGATAAGCATCCAAAAGTTGCTCCAGATACAGGCTTAGCCTGGGAGCAGGTGACTATTCCAGTGCAAGCCTGGAGCAGGTGCAGGTGGCTGTGGGTACAGGTGAGTGTTGGAGCTGCTCCGACACATGGTCCCTGAGGAAAAGGAGCTCACCCCAGCTGACCACAGCCCCATCCCACAGCGTGTGAGGAAAGCAGGCACGGGAGCACCCCTGCAGCCTTGTCTAGAACTGTGTACTCCTTCACCGACACAGTCAGAGCTGAGCATGTTGATAGGGTGCTGATTTTCACACCTAGGAAATGGCCATTTAGAGGAGATGGACAGCCCTGTAAAAACTTACACTGGTCAGACCTGATAAAGGGAGTCAGGGAGCAATCTCATTGCAGGTGTTGCTGTAATGAACATCAGGCTGATTTAAAGGTTCCAGCTAGAGGAGGTCCTTGCAGAGCCCGTGGTCTTGGTGGCCACATAAGTGGATTTTCTGCCACTGTTCTATGCAGAAATACCCCACAGGACAGAGGCCTGGATATCTTTCTTACTGCCTGGATAATGAGAGGTTGATCAAGCAGCACTAAAGCAGCAGAGTCTGAGAGTTTCAACTGACAACAGACTAACCATAAATGAATGGCATAGGGGCTCAAAGAAAGTTAAAACTCACTCCCAGAAGCAGAAGGCATAGGGGGCAACTGCTGTGTTCTACTTAGCCACTGAAACATTATGCCTGCTATTGGGAAGAACACTTTAACAAAAACTATATAATAAATTTTCAAAATCCAGGATCAGGGAGAAAAAAAACATACATTAAGAAAATATTATTTTAATTACTAGAAATGGAGAATACTGGAAGAGAAGAGAGATGGAAAAATGCTTCTACAAGAGACTGAAATGACAATCTCTTGCTATGTGTAATATTTGTCTTGAAATTTTTGTGGATTCTGTTGATTTCTACTTGCAAAAATGATTCAACAGTAAACATCAAATAAGATTCATTTTTAATATACTATTTTCATATTAGATTCCATAAAATCTGGGACTTTTAGCCCTAAGGCTTGGTCTTTCATAGAGCTTGATTTTAGGCTTACATAATTTATGGCGATTGCAAATTAAAAGTATAAACACCTTATTTTAAATTTTTCACTTTCTTTTATCTTTGAATTGTTTATCTTTTCTCTTTCTTCTCTCTCTTTTCCTTCTTCCTGTTTTGTATTTGGTTTTTTGGGGGTGAGTGTGGGAAAGGAGGGGCTGTGGGGTTGGTTTTGACCACATCAATTCTGTTTAGAATTTCTCAATTTTCCCAGAAGAGCAAGCTTACTTCATTGACTGTGTAGACAAAAATAGCAGGATAAGCAGTTTTATAAAATACTAGAAATAATTTTAAAGTGATTGTCTAATCTTTTAAATCAAAATTAAAAAAACATTTGGTCAAACTACAGAGAATCAATAACATCTGTAAACACCCACGAATTTATAACATCTGTTTCCTACAATACCTGAGATTGTTTACTTCTGTGGTTTACTGGTAAAAGCAGCCAAACCAGACTGTGTTGCTCAGTTCCTAACATATGTGATCTTGCTAAACCTGACCTGTACATTTAAGTTGCCTTTACCTTTGAGGACTTATTTGTGCTGGCATATGCCTCATTTCTGGATATCTCCTTTGAATACTTCTACATAAAACAGAAGTTTTACCAAACTATCTGATCCTAAAGTAAAATGCAGCTCCCTGAATATAGTGTCCAGTGCCATTTGACAGGAGCTCAGGCATTGAGCTCTGCTGCATGTGCTACTGTACTTAACTACAGCAGAATTGCAGCTGGAATCACCCCTCTTTGAGGAGGTGGAACAGCAGGAAAACCCTGGATGCTAATTCCCAATTGGCTTGTGGCAGACCCAGCACAGAGGGAATCACTTGAGGGTTTAGTTGCCAAAGTCTCACAAGTCCTGCTTGATGTTGTCTGGACTGACCATTTTATAGAACACATCTT
This sequence comes from Pomatostomus ruficeps, assembly GCA_013400735.1. Lineage (NCBI taxonomy): Eukaryota > Metazoa > Chordata > Aves > Passeriformes > Timaliidae > Pomatostomus > Pomatostomus ruficeps. Next base: position 48,564 of record VYZT01004802.1, on the reverse strand, counting down.
TGGAGAAGGCATCGCTAATACAAAAATATTACAGGTTTTTAGTGTTTTCTAGGTCTTTATTTTAGCAAACAATCTAAGGAAGTATAAACAAAACAAGTTTTCAGATTCTCATTGTGAAGAATTTCTAAATTATTCACTACATCTCCTAACAAGGCTCTCCAAGCACCTTCACCCTGAAGCAAGCACACAAAAATGCAGCCCAGATTTTCCATTTGGAAAACAATTGGAAGACAGTAAGGATCAATTGCACAGTCTTAACTTCAGGCATTGCTACCAGTCCCCCTAATTAACAAGAGGCATCACTCCTGACCTGCTGTCACATGAAAATTCAGAATACAGTGCAAAATCCCTAGTAAACTGTTTCTATCGGTGGAATAAACACAGAAGGGGTAGACATGGGAAGAATTGTTAATTCTATGTTGAGAGCCAAAGATCATTTTATTTACTGCAAGGTGTGTCACATCTTTACGCTCCTTCTGCTGACTGGTGTTTTAACCACAAAAAATGCCACTGCCCTCCTTCTACCATGCTGCAAGGCTCAGGAATGCTGTCACATGAGAATCTCTTGTTTGCAGTTTCCCTTTCTGGCAGTTGTTAAAAGAAATTTATAGTTCACACATCTTTGGCCAAAATAGATTTTAATAGTAGGTGATGCGTTTCTTTCCTATTACATGTGTTTTCATGCTGAAAGCCATTGTTTGTTACTGAAAACAGAAGGTTTTTTTACTCCATAAATAGCTGAGTTCTGAATTATAATCTCAAAACCTAATTTTTTTTTCCTAGAATCAGAAAAATAATAAAAATTACATACCTAATTTACAGTGAGACCGTATGTGGTATACACTTAGTTCTCCAAAAGAATTTACGTAAGGAAAAGAAAGTGCTGGTAAATCATCTTATTAGAGCACCAAGATGCCCTGAGTACAACAAGAACCAATTACAGTCAGTGGCACACACCCACATATTGCAGGAGGTGATTTTCAAATAACAGAGCTTACATTATGCATGAACAGGACAAGCAAAGTTCAAAAACTATGGCTTTCCACTAAGGTAATACTGAAATCCTTATATAAGAGATTTTGGTTTTACATACAGAGAAACCTAACCGGAATTACATGATGCTTGGCCACAAGCAATCTGATATTGCCTGTTGTCTTCCTTAAAAAGGCAACTGAAAAGATACAAAAAGTTGATAACAATTGAGAGGAAAATAAATGAAACTTTCATGAATTACAATGACAACATATGTTCTCATTTCTCAGCTGTCCATTCTGCACAGTGTTCTTTGCTTTGGAGAAAATTGTATTAAAATGAAAGAACTACTTGTTCCAGTAACAATATCTTGATATATTGCAGTAAAAAAATACCATTACTTTTCTACTTAGCAGGAGCAGCCATCAGAACATTATAGGTGATCTTGTTGGCCAAGGATAATCTTAATGTGATATGTTTAGTGTCTTGCAGAGGGAAAAAACGTGCAATTTGCTGATCTGTCAGTAATTGTTTTTCAGATACCTACATCCTGTTCCACAGAGCACATCTGTCTCCAGAGTTCTTTGCTTGTAAGTAAATTTCATTTTTTTCCTTCCTGCCCCAAAATATCAGTTGTCGCTGAATTAAGACAACACACACTTTCCCTCAAAATATTAAGCTTTTGAGCATCAAGTACAAAAAAATTACAACATAAAATGGAATATTTACACTTTGAAACACTTCTGTTATAGTATTTTACCCCATTAAGCAATCTTGGAGTTTGATGGGAGGATCTCTGATGGTGGCAAGTAGGGCACCCAAAGATTCTCTGCCTGCGTGCACATCTGAATTCTATCAAAGCATTTTTTATAAGAAATACCTGTTCTCAAGAGCCAGGTCATCCTTAGAAAGAGTGAGGCCTCCCATATTATTGCACAGCATGGGATACAGGAAAGGTGACAGGAGTTAGTCTAGCAAAACCTAGGAAAAGTGTGTAGCAAGCAAGTAAAATTGTACCTACAGTGAATGATGATCAGGCGGTACACGTGGTTCAGATCACCTGGAATCTTCTTGAATTTCCAGGTAAAAATATATGAACAACTCTAAAATTAAGGGAATAAATAACCTGATTGTCACATTAGGGATTGCAGCCCTAAACTGGATTGCAAATTTAAAAATACAGTGACCATATAGTTACAGTGAGATCAATGAGCAGAAAAGTTGGAGTGAACTGATTTACCCTGATTAGCCATGCTGATTACTGTGGATTGTAGAATAATGGAATCTTTTTAGGTTGGAAAAGACCTCTAACACCCAAAATGTTAACCCAGCACTGCCAAGCCCACCACTAAACCATGTTCTTAAGAGCCACACCTAGAAGCCTTTTAAACACCTCCAGGGATGGCGATTCAACCATTTCCCTGGACAGCCTTTTCCAGGCCATGTCAACCCTTTGGGTGAAAATATTTTTCCTAATCTACAATTGAAACATCCCTGGCACAACTCGAGATCATTTCCTCAAGGCTTGTTACTTGTGAACAGGAAATGTCTTGGACACTTTTTGTCCCAAGCTCTTGTTTTCACCTTAGGCACTTATCCTGTGATTAGACACAGGCCCCCTGAGCAAAAGGACGCTCTGCAGCTCTCTGCAAAGGGCCCACACTCACTGCAGCATCCTAAAGGTGAAGAACACATCTTCTATAGAAATGACTAGAAAATGTAACTTTTTCTCCATTGGGTATTTGTAAATCATTATTTTCTGAAGCTCATAACTCATTTGAATACAGAATTCTCATGAAAAAACTCATTGAGATTTCCTCCAGTTTTTTGTATCCATCTAATCAGGCAAATCACTGAGCACTTCTGTCACCCATTCTCTGAAGTGACTGTACTATTTTTTGCTAAAACTAATACAATTATTTTCAGACAAAACCTGAAGACATCTAGCACTGAAGTATTCTGAAAAAAAGCATTAAAGTGCAATAATTATAAGCACCTAAATCAGGGTGTAATAAGGGCAATTTTGGACCTTCTTATTTGACATCTTTAATATATAATAACTCCAGGTAGAATAAAAAAATAGAGAGCTTTTTAGTGATCTTAAGAAGAAAAGGAGTTATGAAAAAAATTTTGAAGAACATTTTGAAATTTGAATTGAAACACGTTTTAATGACAGTTCCCATTCTTTATCAACTGATTCCCCTGGTCTTGAAGTAGGTGTTTTTAGTCACTGCTAAATTTAAAAAAGTAAAATAATTTTTTAAAAAAACACCAAATCCACAAGGCTATTATTCTTCCTCAATATAACAAACAGTGAAAAATTCCATAAATAAATAAAAATATTGGCATTCTGGACACAAAAGAAGTCAGTGGAAAATGCCATGAAAGCTGCATTTTAATTTGTCCCTTCTTTGTCTAGGGAGAACCTTTCAAGGTCGTTTGCAATTAGAAAAGCTTTGAACTCTTTTGTTGAGGCAAGCAAAAAAAAAAAAGAAAGAAAAAGAAAAAAAATAATTACCTCAGCAGAACTTTAAAAAGACTCTGTAATACATTTGAGTTGAAGAAGGACTTATCTTGAACCATCACTCCAGATCCACATCTTTGGATCTAGTTACCATTTAACAGACAAAGAATTAATCGACTTGCCGTCATAGCATGAGAAAAGACTGGTTCTGCTCTTCAAATGCTTTTAATCTGATCCTGAGAAAGTTATTTAGGGGAGCATCTAAATGTGATTTAGGTGTCTCAACACCTTTGAGGGCAAAAGGACCAGATATTGAAAGGTGCATGGATTACCAATGAAGCAGATAGTTGCTTTCTAGGAGTTAAGGATGAAAAGCAGTCCTGAAAAGCAGAAACCTCACAAGGTTCCTCTCAGCACTGTTTGATATTAATACATAATTATAAAATTTCATGCTAATAGCAAAAGGGAATAAAACACCCAAACTGCCCAAAGATTTGGGAAACAAATATATTAGTACCCTTTTTTAAAATATGTCTCTTACAGTATTAAAAAGAATTAATACATAGAAGGGAAGCAGATGGTTAAATCCAATTGAAAATTATATTTAAAGTTAGGCATATACTTAATTATCAGGGGCCTATATTGGCCCAGGCTACAGCAAAGATTTAAGTCCCTGATGACAACCTGTCCCCAGCCCTGTTGTGTGTTTCATGGAGCAGCAAAGCCCACCTCCTCAGGAGCCTGCAAACACAGGGAGCCACTGCCACATCCGTGGGGCAACAAGAGCCTGGTGACAGCTCTGATCAGCCTGTGCCAGCCTGGGCTGGGCCAACCCTGCCCACCCCTCTCAGAGAAGGCAAAACTCAAGGGTGCCAGCAAAGGAGTGGGTTAAGAGAAGCATAAAGAATAAAGATGCATATCACAGTCTGAAAATGCTGGAGAGGTACAATATAATCCCTCGAGCTTTGCTTTTTCTCTCCTTCCAGAGGTGATTTTTTTAGGGTTGGTGTATTTTTTAGGAGTGAAATACAGCAAGCTTGATTTGCGTAGTGCTATTATCACTGCAGATCCTCTGCAGAAAGTTAGAGAAGCCCTGGGGATGTCTGTTCTCAGCCACAGCCAGTCCCTAAATGCTGTGCAGAAGTCTATTACATGCAGAAATACCAAATGTATTTTTATCAAAAGTTCCAGTTTTTGTTACTGTCACCGTGTGTGGTGAGTTAAATGCAGGTGCACACGAGGTGCCCACCAAAGCCACCTGTGCCCTCCTCAGCTGTACAGGGGAGAGAGAATGTAGTGAAAGGCTCATAAGGACAAGAAGAGATCACTTAATAGTTACCATCCAGGTAAAAGGGACTTGACTTGGGTAATATTATTACCAATCAAACCAAGCAGGTTAATGAGAAACAAACCCAAAACTTTAAAGACCTTCCCTCCCTTCCTTCCTGGCTTTGCTTCACTCCTGAATTCTGTCCCTCCTCCCCACCAGCAGCACTGGGGGACGGGGCGTGGGGTCCCTCCCATGACAGACAGTTCTCCAGGAACTTCTCCAACGTGAGTCCCTTCCATGGAGTGCAGTCATTCAGGAACAGCCTGCTCCAGTTGTGGGTCCGTCCCACGGGGGCACCAGTTCTGCCAGCAAACCTGCTCCATCATGGGTTCCACAGGGCCATGGGTCTTGCTGGGAGCCTGTTCCAGTGGAGGCTTCCCATGGGGTCACAGCCTCCTTCGGGCATCCCTCTGCTCGGACATGAAATCCACTGCTGGCTGCAGGTGGATCTTTCTATAAATATTTATGAAAAACCACATGTATGTGCCATTTTGTGTGCTAAGAAAAATCACTGTGCAATAGACCTAGCTTAAACCTTCTTAAAACAATTTTTGGCAAAACAGAAAATTTCAGTGTCTAGTTTCTGTGCCACGTTTTGACATTTCAATACAAAATTAGGATTTTTTCATATAACTTTTCAATTGAAAAATAAATTAACATTGATATCTTTTAACACAGTCATTAACAGGAGGTTCTGCAGGAAGCCAGACTTTGTGATGTATTAGGCTCAGAGCTAGGAAAGTGGTTAAAATCAGGACCATAGAAGAACTAGCAGGATGACATTGCCTTGTCTGCAATGTGCACTTGAAGTCTTTTCAAGACTGCTCTGCTCTTTCTCTCGGAGAAACCATCCACCTACAATGAGGTCAAGAGATTTTCAGTCTCACATGTGGCACCCCACATGTGTGTCACCCACAGGGTGACTCCTGCTAGAGTAATATGAAAAACCCCCAACATTTAAACAATTAGTGGCACTGTGATAGTTATGTCATCAAATTAAATAAATTATTTTTATTTCAGAGGGGTAATATAAAAAAATATAAAGTGGATGCTTTGAATCAACTCCCAAGAGTTTAGGTGTGCAACATTTAAATCACTACTATTAAGTTCAATATCCTTTCCAGGCTTCTAAAAGACCACTTATTGAATCAAACAGCTGTGGAAAAACAAGTATACTCTAAAGAATGCAAAATACCAAACACACGGTGAATAATTCTCTTCATAAGAAGCAGGATTGATTTTACCTTTGATTATCTTTGCTACACAGAAATACTTTTTCCAATTAAGGTTAAAAAGTTAATGTTAGAGAGTCAACAACTTGACAAAATAGCACATTAATCAGGAAGTATAAACTCATTGGAATTCCACATATTATGCTGAAGGAGCTGTTTCTGGAATGCCAGACAAGTAGTGAGATGCAGAGACATGTTCTGGAGCACTGATCAGCCAGGCCTTTTCAACCTTAACATGTGGATTGCACCAAGAGTGTACTGTAAACCAAGGTACTAAAATATTCACTCTCTCACCTCTTATTTTCTTCAGGAACAATTAGGAGCCTAAATAGTTCAAATGACTTCTAGAAAAATGTTACATTCCATAAAATATTTTCTTTAAAGGCAGCTCAATGTATCTGTTATAACAATACTACCACACTCAGCTCTTAACTATCAGGATATGCTTCCTCTCCTGACACCCAGTGCTGCAGGGTCCTTGCTGCACCACCTGCTGGGACCATTGTCACCATTTCCTCCTGCTGGGACTATTATTGCCACTTTGTCCACAACAGGTAGGCAAAGTTAATGAAGATGCTTGGACCCTGCTGTAACTGGATCTGGATTAACTTGGGTGCTTATCTTGGTCAAAACAAGTACAGGAGCTTAGAGCAGCTTCCCCTTCCTGCTAGGGCTCAGAAACAGGAAGCAAATGGGCAAATAAGAAGATGGGAGGAAAGGATGGCATCTGTCCTTGGGGGTTTTGTGCTTGGTTTAGTGATGAGTTCCCAACTGGAACTCTTGGTGCTCTATACCTTTGAAAATCACACAACAGACCATTTAAAGTATTTGTAAATGTTTATAACCAGAATGGTCCCATAGTTGTGGTTCTTGTGGTCCAGACTGGAGGATGATACAGTTTTCTAGACAGCAAAACTGTGAAACAGGTAAGCTATTGCAAAAGCAGCCTGCCAAAAAGATTCACTTTGTTTGAGATTCCATTGTTGAGTCCCATCAAAGTGATGGACATTTTCAAAGGACTATGATGACTTCAGGGTGTTATGTCTTCCTGTTCCCACGCATCAAACTCAACATAAGATGCTGAAGTAATGTTTGAATAACATGTTGTCAAGTTGATAGGATTATGATCCCATAATGATGAGTGAGACATGAAAATATGTATACAGGCAGATAATGTTGGCTGTAATGAAGAAGGGTATCAAATATAAGTATTTAGAAAGAACAGTTGCATAAAAATGAAATGATTTCCTGATAATTTTGTTAATGGACAAGGAATAGCATTCTACTCTTGGCTTTATATTGATCACAGTGAAGCAAATGAAAGAAGTAATAGAGAGAATAAAATAATGATAAAACTTGTTTTTCAGGTAAAATAATAACTTGGAACACTATCAAGAATATGGTTGTCATCATTTTTCTAATTTTTTTACCTTGCAAAAAGGACATGTATTCTCTCACTGTATAACCAGAAATAAGAAGATATAATGAAAAGAAAAATTATGGTCATTAATTTCACTTTGGAAACCTTTTTTCTTTATCCCAGAGTGTAGCTACACAAGGACAATTCACAGTTTGGCCTCTGGCAGAGAAATACTCAAAATGAATAAATAGAAACATCTCATGATACAGTAGTAATATCCTTGCTAAGAATTCCTCAGAGAACGACAAAGAGGAGATCACAACTCCATTTGTGACAGTGAGGCAGTATTTGAAGTGCTATCTACACCTTATCACTCATATTTCAGATTTCAGCACATGTGGCATTCCTGTATCAGCTCCTTTAAATATTGAACTAAACTCTGCTCACTGCTACCTAAACAGTCCTTTTAAAATCAGTGGAATTTTATGGGTTTAACTAAAATAATTTAGTTGGTACACCAAAGATGAAAACAATCCTTTTGCATCACATTAATCAGGACCCTGCCTGATACAAATTTTAACTTAAAAAAACCCCCACAACACAGTGTGTGATGGAAAGATTTTGAGGAAATTGTCTGTGAGAAATTGAAAACAGCAAAAGTGTATGACTATGGACCACTATGTTCCAAGAAAAGTCATAAGAAGTAGTGTTATCATCCATGACCCACTGCAAATGCTGGAGTGAACTTGTGAAGGTCCATCCTTTCCTCACACACACCATACTTCAGATTCAACACACCTGGTGGACTCGTTTTAGCAATGAAAGCCAAGCTTAGCACCACTGCAGTTCCTTGTGCAAATTGCTAAAGTTACAGTACTAATTTCTCTGTTGAATCTAACTTAATGGAATGGAAATAAAGAGTTCCATTTCTAAACAGTCACATAACACAGGAACAAGTATTACAAAAAAAAAACCAAAGTAAGTTTATATGATCTTTAATATTAATATCAAGCTTTTAAAAGTTAGTTTTCTCTGTGTTTACACAGGATGGAGAATAGAAGGGAAGCATATGATCTCAGGAAAGATGCTTCTTAAATATTACTATTTTATTCCTAATATATGTATATGACATGATTTTATGGGCTTCTTGAATTATTCCTGCATGCAGTTATGGTATTTCTCTCTCAGAATGTGATAAAATTGAAAAAGGTAGAGAGAAGGAAGGCAAGGACAGTCAGAGGCATGAGATGACATGGCTGGTGAAGCAAATTGGGATTCTTCAATCTGGAGAAGCTTTGTAAGAGCAGAAGTGTCATGGCTGAAGCAAATAAGGAAGAATGATATTGCTTCTCACAATTCGCTATACAGGATAAGTCACGTGGAACTAGAATGTGGTAGGCTGAGACTAAACTAAAGACAGTTTAGCTGTGCTATGAAGTTGCTTGTGGAGGATAAGTATTAACAAGTGATGGAAAAGTCCACAACAATACTGTCCACTGCAGGTTGTTAAACGGAAAGGCTGTACCATGAAGTTCCTGAGTCACAGCTGTTGTTTGCTAAAGAACATCTGGGAAAAAAAATGGTTTGTCATCCACTTCAGAACTTCCAAATCATCTAGAAAATACTGGGCTAAAATATCTTTGGCTGAATGTTGTTCAGTAACATCTTACAAGATATGTAAGAGGTTTTTCTAAATATATTGGTTAAATGGCTCAATATACTTGATGTAAACAATACACATACAATGAAATGAGAAATAGGGTCAAAATCACTTACTGACTTATTAACATTTATAATGTTATTTCATGTTATAGTAACCTGATATTTAGCTTGGGATTTCAAACTAACCCATACATTAACCATTTAATTTAATTGTTCCTTTTTAATTCATTAGTAAGAAAGGCTTTCTTTTTCCTAATGTGTTTAATATTTTTTGATCTTATGATGTCCCACCCCTTTGCTACAGAGAAAGAAAAAACATTTAGCTAGCTGCCTCAAATGACAAACTCTTTTTGTTTCCATTGTTGTAGAAAGCTTTGGTATGATTTCTTTCTTTTTAAAATCTCCTTAATATTTTTCATTGCAAAGCAGGTTCTAATCTATGCATTAATAACCAAACCCAGATTTGTTAACTCATTGCTAGTCCTGGATGGGTTTTGTGAAAGTTTGAGATGTCAAAACAAGGATAATGAAACAAATACAGATTTATAGTGTACCCCCTTTTATGTACTGACATGAACAATCACGCTGTCATTAGTCTGTTCTCAGGAGGTCAGACATGATTGTTTCTGCCCTGCAATGTTTAAGAAAGGGTTGGTGCAGAACACACAATCTCTGCAGAGTGAACTAGCACTCCACACTGTTGTCCTGAGTTTTGCAGTTTCTCAGTGTTTCTCTTTCTGTAATACTTTCTCACACATTCTTCTGTAAACATGGCCATGGTTTCTTAACAACTATCTATGTTTTCCTAACTGTCTGTGTGTTTATCATTCCAGTATACTGGGTGGAGAAATATGATAGATTGATGCTTTGACCAATGGAATTGAGAGGTGGTCATTTCTACCTCCAATCCACGGTGATTTGTAAAAACATATAAATAAAGGCAGAGGGTTCTGCCCTCTCTCTCTCTTTTTGCCCTCTCCATTTGCTGTCTCTGTGTGGTCTTTTATTTGGCTCTCCTTTGGGCTCCTCGGCCTAGCCGGCCTGACCCAGTGCTACATCTGGCGCCCAACAGTGCTACACCACACCACTATGACTTCTGCTTCTCAGCTGTGTCTGGGGTGCTCTGTACTGCAGAGTGCAGTGTAGACAGTCCAGAACAACTTCCCTGTGTGTTCCATACCAAGTCAACATCATCCTGGTCTAGTGGAAGGTGTCCTTGTCCATGGCAGGGGGTTAGAACAGGATGATCTTTAAGGTCCCTTAAACCATTCTCTGATTCTCTGATTCTGTGTTAGAACCAAAACACAAGCAGCCCTGGCTTCCAGATTAGATCACAGTTCTGAAGAGATTAAACTGTGCGTGCTAACATATTTCAGCTGCTTCAATTTGAATGCTCAGATTTTTCCTTAAAAAAAAAAATCTAATCCTAGAGTTTCTCCATGTATTTATTTAGACTTGCAAATAGTGATGAAAATTTAAAAGCTGAAGATTCTCCACTTAGCCACAACTGACAGCTGCAAGGAGGACAAACTGTGCAGGAAGAAGGAAAAGAAAACAAACCTTAAAACAATAGTTGAAGCAATTATGTCTTCCTATAACCCTCTCAGCCACTGTCACACCTGCTTTCCATCTATCCTTATTAACAAGTCTAATATAAAAGATTAAAAATTAAAGACTTGCAGAATCCAAACACTCATTACCAGCTGTTTTGTGCAGATGTCAAAAATTAGGACTTTCAGGTGGGTTACCTGAACCACAAACAACCTGCAAAAACTTGGGTCAGGTTTTTTAATCTCCTCATATAAAACACATTGAAAAGAAGACCTGTTTGTTTGGAACAAAAATATAATTTTAAAAACCTACAGTATGACTACTGTGGACAAAGGGAGGGAAGAGGCACTAAATAAAAAGAGATAGCCTCAGCAGGAAAGTGCACGTCTTCAAGATATATAAGAATTTTCTGTTTCAAAGGTTTGCACTCCTATCCCACTCCAAGTAAAACCATTATCTTGTGGTCCATGTTGTGCACTTTCAAAATTAGCAAACAGGTGTTAAATCTGGTATTTGACAGCTATAGCAATGACAAGCATTGTCTTCACAGCTGTGGTATCTGGCAGCCATTGTTGCCATAAGAAGTGCTGGCAATTGAAAGAACAATTTGCATTATTTTGCAATTGCATAGAAATTACTATTGTGCAGTCACTGCAGCCATCAGTCAAGCCTTTGGGCAGAGTATTCAATATCTTTTGTATCAGTGGAGACAGTAGTCCATTTGTCTTGGAAACTGGCACTTTGCATCAACTTGTTACTTAGTGAATTAGGTAAATGTGGGAACGTAATCTCTGCAGCTTCGTGAGTTATGAGCTCTCCAGGCTATTATGGTTAATGATGGAATGAGGCTGGAACATCCACTGTGACCTTTCTCTCCAACCTTGGAAGAGCAGTGTTTCCTGATAACTCCTTTTCAGTAAAAGGCTCAAAGCTGAATTTTCACATGAAACTGAGAATTTCCATATCACCACCCCGAGACTTGATAGATCCTGAAAATCAGATCCACAGTTGCGAAGTAAAGGAAAGGGGTTGCAATGCCAATGCCAAGGAAAACTTTTCCTATTTAGAGAGTTATAGTTAATTCTGGGGGAGGATTAGGAACAGGCAGGGATTAGGAACTCCCTTGAATGTTTTCTGCTTTCCCATTAATTTTTCATTAGTGTAAATTTTTTCATTTCCTGTGCATTACAAAAGGCTACTTTAGGGGCCCGGTATCACCTCCCTTCTTTCAAAGAGCTGTCACAACATTTTCATGCACATTTTCTGACTTCAATTCTAGGCAAAAAGTAAAATATTTTACTTCCAAAATGAAATTATTCTTTTACTAATGGAACCGGAAGTACTGAAGACACTTCTGCTCCATTGTTCCTAGAAAGATAAATATTTTAATATGACTTTGTCAAATTCGCAGGGCCACAGAAGATATTTTTTCAGCCTTTGTTTTTACTAAAGTGGAAGATTAAACAGGACATTTCTAATGATTTGTTCATCAGAAAGTGTTCCAATAGAACCATAATTAAAAACTAAGTGTTTTAAAAAGAAAATTTGTAAATCAAACTGTTTGCTTAACTTCATGTTTAAATATATCCTAATAAGCAATGTATTTCCACAGTGAATCCAACATAAATCACTTTCTGGAATTATTTATATTTTTGGAATACACAGCCCCAATACATAAATATTATGTTTAGATTGATTTATTTTAGTATTTATACACAGTCTGTTCTTCAAGCTTCTGGGCTTTTAATTAATCTGGATTTGGGGCATAAATTCTTTATGCTTTGATTAATACCAAGCAGGTTTTATTTAATTAAAGAGACAGACTGGTGAGAGACATTTTAATCAAAAATTTCATATGCATACAGTACATCTGTATTTTTTAATACAAGCTCAGGCACATTAAAACAAGATTTATTCTTTCTCAGTTGTTTTCCTTTTTGAATTATGGCATATTTCTGGTTCTTGTGAGGAGTTACCTTCATGCACTAATTCGATCCCCTGCCTCCTCTCTCCTCAGAACAGCAGAGCGAGGAAATAAGATGAGATGACAGGAACAAACAGAAAAAAGAAGAACAAAAGTAAACTAATCATATGCTGAGAGAAACTTGTTAGATATCCCTGAATTTTCTAAAAGCAAAAAAGAATGTCATAAAAGCCACTTTTTGAGGAACAAAGTAATTCTATGAAAATACATGAAAATTCTTATAATGGAAGATTTCACAAAGTTATATATGGTCATCATCATTATCTTTTCAGTCACGCAGCTAAGAGGTTAATTTTAAAATAGTATGCATTAGTTTTTCTATGGAAAACAACTGCCCTAGAGTAATAAACGTTTTGCTCAAGTTTTATGTCTGCCTATATTTTGTGTATATATGATCATTAGGATAATCTCATAAGAGCTTCTGATTTTTCAGGACATTTATTTACTGTTCAACCTTCTCTATCCATGTTTAGGCTTTTAACATCTGTAATATGAAAAAACAGCATTTTATAAGTAGAAAATATGGTCTTCACAGGTAATAGCACAGTTATAATCTTTTCATTTTTCACAAAGCTGGAATCCCAATAAAAATAAATAGCACTGTAGTTAGAGAAGACTACAGTATTTTTGGAAGGATGAGATCAGTTCAAATGAATAGTAAGATTTGTCTTTTCTCTTGAAAGGGTTAAAAAAATTTGGATAGGGCACTTGAAGACATGGTTTAATGGCAAATATGATGGTGGTGATACTAGGCTGCTGGTTGGACTTGATGATCTTAGAGGTCTTTTCCACATTAATGATGCTGTGATTCTGTGATTCTGTGATTCTGATTCTGTGGTTCTGAGATTCTGTGATTCTATCTTCTATGCCATTGGTTAGAACTGAGCTTACAAGAAAGAGGGCACACAGTGGTGGCTGCAGAAAAGTTTATGTCTTCATTGCAGATGCCAACATTTAATCAGAGGTGACAAGGAAGTGACTCAGAATGAAGCCGCCTCAGAGGTGCTAGGAAACCTTGAGGAGAGGTGAGTGCATTGTGCAATGCAGGAAAGCACTGAGACATAATCGTGGGGAACATTTGTCTCTCCCTGATATTAATTTTACCTTGCTTACTTTCTGAATTTATGCTCTTCTGTTCTAGTTTAAAACCTCACATTTTAATAAAACCTAGGTTTAGCAGTTTGTCATCTTTCATAGTGTACATTTTAAAGATGGCAAGGACATTTTTTTTCAAAGAACTGGCTGTTAAATCTTCTAGTGAAATAGGTTGTTATAATTATTTGAAACTTTGAATGGAAAGTTTTCCCAGAGATAAAGGTTTAACTTTTTCAGCCTCAGCCAAGAGCAAAAGCTGAGAATTTATGATCGTTTGTTTGCAAACCAATTTCTATCTTAGTTAACGCCCAACTTCATTGTTGAGCTTTTCAGAAACTTTTTTCCCCTTAAACTGATTGATTTTGGAGAAGAAAATATGTTAGATGAGGATCCATTAAATCTAGATATGATATCTACACCTAAATTAATTCATTCTATATTCCCTTTATAAACAAGAAAACAAAAGACACAAAATTCTGAAAGCACTGTCTTGGTTCTCATCTGTAAAGACTATAAAAACTAACTAAGATAGATGTCCAATTTTCTGAGTCTAATGCAAAAGTTGATGGATCCATGACATGACTACAAGAGGAAGAACAGAAACCCATGTTCAAAAAACAATTTGTGTTGTTGCCTTGCCAGGAGACATTCACAAATAGCTTGGTCATAGGAGCAGGTAACTATTAGTGTGTAACAGACAGCAGGTGCAATATGGACAGCAGATCACATTTTTACAATGTTGAAAAGAACTGCTTTTCTCTAAATAAACACCAGGATGTCAGCAATCAATACATATCAAGATTTTCTGTACCTATTTGCACCAGAGGTTACCTGTCTCCAAAATAAATATTCTGGAAACAGAGGGAAAATCTCTGTCAGTCTCAGTACATGAACTTGAAAAGTCTTGTAGTTAATTTAAAAAAAAAAAAACAAAGGCCACAAGTCTTTTTTCATCTTTTTATTATTTTTTCTGAAAAGGAGATACCTCCACACTACATGATTACAAGAAGTAAAATATGACCAGAGGTATCCAACCTGCTTCCTGGATATTCTTGGAGGTTGTCAGAGCACTTCTAAGATCTGCATGGAAGCTCACTGAGAAAAGCATTTCACAGTATATGACATTGCAAACAGAAAGAAAAGGAGGGTCACAAATAGAAAAAAAAATTGAAAACCCCTGACCTGGATTCACAAGGTAACAAATAATACCACCTATAAAATTAAATTCCTCTTTTTAATAACAATCAACCATCATTAGTTAAATTAAAAATAAATGCAGGATTAACCTATCGCGCATTATAACATCATTTAAACACAGTTCACTTGGGGTCTTCAGATAAAATAGATTAGACCAGTGGTTAAAAACTGAGGATTAGTAATGATATTAATTTTTTTGTTGAATTTGGGTGTGTGGATGTGTGGAGTTTTGTCTGCCTTCACAAATCACCTCAGTGGCCACCACACTTTCCAGTTTAATGTCCTTAAGATACATTTGTGCCAAGATATTTGTGTGTTCAAGTTGTGCAGTCACTTGTTTTAGGGAAAACAGCCACAGAGCTGCTCTGAATTCCTCTCTCTGACATGCTCTCAAACACTGATTTATTGTGTTTCTTCAGCTGCTTCAAGCTTTTTGCATCAGTTTATACATGAACAGCACTTCTAAATGTTATGACGATGTAGAATAGTCACCAGTGAGCTGAACCACTGGAGCCTTTCAGAATTGCAAACAGAGGAGCCTGGTTGTCACCACTGTTCTGTGCTGGCTGCCACCGCTGCTGTGTCTGCTTATTGCTCTCCACGTGTAAGTCTTGGTTTATCTCCACAGCCAGCTCCTGCAGCATCTGTACCAATAATTGAGTTGTAGAAAAGGGCTTCATGGACATGGCTACCTGCAAGGCAAAGTGCAACACCGGACAAGATATAAATGATGTATATGTTTTATATGTCACGTAAGACATAATGTTCCTCTCATTATCATTCTGAAGAGCTCTGGGCTAGACATACACACCCTGTTTTCAGCAGAGGCTAACAGGAAAGTGGTTGAACATCTCTCAGCAAGAAAATGATCCTTGAAGATGTGAATGATGCACGAAGATAGTTGTGTGTTTGTTGCACCTCCAGTCTGGGCTAAACCTAGAATTAGCAATATCATATTGTTTGTTTGTAGGGATGTTTCTTATCACTTCCTGTCAGAAATCATATGAGGTGCTTTATGACTTTTCAGAAAGATATCATTCTTGATTTTGAAAAAAATTCCTAAGCAAGATGGTTGGCAAAGAAATCTGACTCTATACTTTTCAACATAACATTCATTCAAGCTTTTGTAAGTCATATATTTTACACAAATATCTTTCTATAGAAATAAAAACTGTATACATATTTGAAGGAGAAACTATTCTTTACAGTGAGAGTAGTGAGGCACTGGCACAGGTTGCCCAGAGCAGCTGTGCCTGCTCCATCCCTGGAGGTGTTCAAAGCCGGGCTGGATGGGGTTTTGAGCAACCTGGTCTAGTGGAAGGTGTCCCTGCCCATGGCAGGGGAATTGCAACAAAATCATCTTTTAGGTCCCTTCTAACACAAACCATTCTATGGTTGTATGATTCCATTCTGATGGTTCATGATAAACTGAAAAACTCAGCTAAAGAGTTGGTAAATAATTTGTGTATCCCAAATGTGCAGAGAATTTGCCAAAAGCAAAACTTTTTACAAGTGTCATGTGGATGTGCTTCTCAATTTTCCTCATAATTTTCCATGTTGGAAAAAATCCCCTGTGAATGATTAAAAACTGATTTAATATAAATGTCAGTGGAGATTGATTTGTCTTAAAAGTACAACTCATATCATATATTGTGATTCATTGGAGGAGGATTAGGTGCCAAATACATAATAAACGACCAGCAGTTGTGTTCTGGTACTTCATTGAGTACTAGAAACTGAATTTATTTGTCTTTTAGAATAATGTGCTAAACATTCTGCAAAGTGCCAATACTACAAAGCTCATCAGGAGCTTTCCAGAAAGTTCAGTCCCTACATCCACTGAAATTGATGGAATTCTCTGTGAAATTAGACACAAATTTTATATAATCTTCATGTACTCAAAAGATTTTGAGGAGAATTTGTTATTATAGTCACTTTAACCACACTTCTTTTCACTGAGACTGTCATCACTAGAAAAGCAAGTGATGCTGTTGAGGCACTGGATGTTCAGGTCAGATTGAGCAATGAAGATACTGTTACTTTTACTTTCAGGTTCATGCCAACACCATGATCCACGGTTTTCCCAGAGTAAAGTGTACAGCTCTCACGCACTGCACTTCCTTCACAACTTATGTCTCTGTGATTTCAAAGACCTTGAAGATCATGATATAGCAGTATGAGGAGTAAGAAAATAGAAGGGTTTTGTTTAGATGAGAAAAAATGGAATTTTTTTCAATCAGTAGGGAACAGCATGCTATTCTCAGGCTAATGTTTATTGATGGGAACATCTTCTGAATTCTTTTTTACTATAAAACAGCAAAGTAATGTAACTATCCTGAGAAGAACAGCACTAGACAACAATTCTGTCTTTATGTATATATTGTCTTTCCATCCTTTTTAGCAGATTAGCATTGGAATTTATTGATTGTATTCACAGAGAAAAGGGTTGCAATGTTCCAAACAGCAGTCAGACTTCCTGTCTAGAATGAAATTTTGAATTTCATTAATTACATTATTACCACAAATTGTTGGAAGAAACATGTGTTCTTGGATGTTAATTAATAGCTCATTATTATTATACAAATTAACTTGGCAGCACTATGCACCGTATATTTGTGGAATAATGAATTACATTAAAGGGAAGCCAAGATGGCAAACACTGAAGTGCATGCATCTATTATCTGCTTCTTATAAATGCATAAAGCTTTCCTAGGGCGTTAAACAGAAATCCTAATGAGAGGCACGCTAGAGTTAAAAGGGGAAAAGAAAAAAAAAGAGTAGGGAAAAGGATAAAGAGCAATGCACGTACAGCTTGAAGAACTGAGCATCCCACTGAGAAGCAATAGTTCCCACAGGTATTTGCTCTAAATGGGTTGTCATAAAAGATGGGAAAGCTGACAATGTAATGCACAGTGGTGCAGGTTTTGAGTCTGATCTCTTAAATTAACAGTAGCAATAGCTTCTGAAGCAATCCCTTCCCTTCCCTTCCCTTTTCCCCTTCCCCCTTTCTCTGTGTTAGCATAAAGGAAATCAGGCTGAATTCATGTACATCAAAAGAAATAAGAGTTATTCACTTGGAGAAGAATAATCAATGTGTTCATGAAGTAAATACACTCTCCAACAGCTCCTGATTTTTCTTTCTAGTTTAATTTGAAGTCAAAGAGATCTAGTAATTCCGACTTTCCATACGCATCTTTCCACCAGTCATACTTTCTTTTTGGTACTAAAGTATCAAAATCTAGAACTTACAGTGTTTAGGCTCCCCAATTAAAGTGTACAATATTCCATATATTTGACCTCCAATTCAAACATAGTCATATTCTTTCCTGTGTACTCATTCCCACTATTTGTCTTGTCCCTGATTTTATTATTTACTTAAAACTAAGTGAAAGATTTGTTTGGGGGCCCAATTAGATTATCTTCAAATTCCATTTCATGTCTGTATTAATCTCCCTGTATTTATATATGGGTCTAATTTTTAATAATTCATTATTTTTATAATTTGGCATTTCTCATGTCATTTCTCTAAACTTTTATATATCCAGAATATTTTATTCTCTGCAGTTCCATTCTTTGTCTTATCTACTTTACAGATTCTCTACTTACTCCTAGTAGCAAGGGATTCTCTATTACCACATAGACATTAATATCAAATTAATCTGGCCTGAAAGGCATTCCTTATAAGTGTTTCCACCTTCTGTGCAAGGACAACTCCAATTAGCTTCATTTAAAGTTTCTACAAAATTTAATTCCAGAAGGCAGTCTGACCTGTTGGCTTCCCCGACCTTCTCATATTCTACCTCTTGTAAACTTCTTGTTGTTAGTTTTGTTTTCCTCTTGTTTATCTTTTCATTTTATTGTAGTAAAATCTCTGTTATCTTCTTCTCCAGGGTTATTTTTTATTTAGGCTTTTCTCTTATCTCTCTAATACTTATGAGAACAGATTTTAAACCCTTTTTCGTTTGATTGGTAGAGAAATCTAGAAGCTTTTATATCAGTATCAGTAATGATATTGCATATTCTTTCTGTGAAATGTTCAAGTGTTTCCTAACAATATAATTTCTAACACTGTTTATTTCTCTAAATATGCCATGTTCACAAGGAAACCCAGCACTCACTGTCTATTGCAAATTCCTAACATTGTCTCAAGAAATCCTCCTTTACAATATTTTAGAAATCTTATTAGGAAACAAGTAATTTGTGTTTTATCTGCACTGTAATGTCTTATTTTGTAAAATAAAATCATACTACTTAAAATGTTACATAAAGCTCTGCACACTCAGATAGCTATAAAACTTCATTCTAAGTATTAAAAGGGGGATATTACCATCTATTTGGTCAGATGCCTGAGATCACTTTGAGTGCAACTGTGCATCCAGGAATAATATTTTTATGCAAAGTTTGCATTTTCTAGTGAACAGTTTAGTCTATGCTTCAGAGCAGTCTGAAGTAAGGAAAAGAAGATGCCACAGCTTTCCCAAAGTATATTTCACAGATTAATCATCTTAGAAAGGTTTCAGAAAACCAGCTGTATAGATAGATACGTCAGTGACATCTCACTTTGAAAACCAAAAATGTTAGATTTTGTCTGGTTTTATGTTACATTTTTTCTTGTTTATTGGGTAACAAACTGAATTGTCAGTGTATCAAATCACCAGGGCTATAAGAAAATGTCCTTTTTTTTTTCATTATTTCAGCACTAAACAGTATTCAAAATTTTTTTCTCTCACATTTAGATAGCAAAGGGAGTTATGATAAAATGTGACTTAGAGAGATGAAGGGTACAAAAAGTCAACCTGAATACAGCCTAGGGAATGTGAAGGCTGTGAAATTATCTGATAACTCTAAAGTCTGGAACTAAAGCAATCCTGATATTATCAATAAAAGGGGTTGATAACAGTTTCACCTGTCAAGAGAGGAGACACTTTCTTTGATGTCACTTTAACATGGACCTTTCATTTAAGTTTCTATTCTCCTGAGAGAAAACTACCTAGGCAATTTCCATCACTTTTTTACTTTGCATTTTTAATTTTCTGTCATTCTAGTTAAATTAACCTAGATGACTGAATCATTATTTTATGAAGTTAAAAGAAGAATAGTTTAATAGGAATATTGGTGTGCGGAATAGAGATAACTTATAAGTGATATCCTGAATTCTAAAATTAAAAAACAATCCAGTGAACCAGTTCTCTTTGAGTTAAACTTGTACAATGGGGGGAAAGCACTGGAATCACTTATATATCTCAACAAGACAAGGGGAGAAAAATAAGACAAAAAGCTCCTTGTGGGTTGAGATAAAGACTGGGAGATCATTTATGAATTACCATCATGGACAAAACAGGCTTGAGTTTGGGAAATTAATTACATTTATTGTCAATTAAACAGTGTAGGTTAAAAAAACATCATGCCACCGTAACCCCAGTCAGTGGCTTAACCCCACACAGCCTCTCACTCACTAGTCCCACTGCTCTGAGTGGGATTGGGGAAAGAATTGGAAGACTAAGAGGGAGAAAATTCATGGCTTCAGATAAAGACAGTTCAATAGGTAAAGCAAAAGTCATGCACGCAGAAAAAGCTAAAAAAGGAATTCATTCACTGCTTCTCTGTTCCAGCAACTGCCCCCAGGAAAGAAGGGCTCTATCATGTGTAACACTGACGCAGGAAGACAAACAGCACCACACTGAACGTCCCTTCCTCCCCCAGGTTTATGCACTGGGTATGACACCACATGGTGTGGGACACCCCTGGGTCTGCTGGGGTCAGCTGTCCCCACTGTGTCACCTCCCAGGCTCTTGTGCACGGCCAGCCCCCTCACCAGTGGGATGGTGTGAGAGGCAGAAAAGGCCTTGGTCCTCAGCTGGAGGTTAAACACTGGTCTATTGTCAATACTGTCTTGCTCACACAAATCCAAAACACAGCACCATTTGAGCTTCTAGAAAGAAAACTATCTCCATCCCAAATGAAACCAGCCCATCTCTCTTTTCAGGCTCAACTTCACTCTCAATTCTTCTCCCTCCTCTCCCAAGAGGAGAACAAGGGGTTAGGGAATGGGGATTGCAGCCTATTCAATGCACATTGTCTCTGATGCTCCTTGCTCCCCACGCTGCTCCCCTGCTTCAGTGTGGGGTACCACTCATAGGAGATGGCCCTTCCTGAACTTCTTCAGTGTGGCCCTTCCCACATCAAATATCCCGCCAAAATATGTTAAAATGCATAAGCAGCATATTTCCAAAACTGCTGATGGTCATCAAAAGATGCAGCAAGTACTTTGAGACGGTTTTGTTTGTGTACAACCTCTATAAGTCTGTAACTGCCATGCAAATTTCTAGATTATAATAGATTCAGTTCTCAAAAATGCAGTTCAGTATATCTATTCCTTACTTTTTCATGTGCAATAGAAGAAAAAATCGGATAAATATTTCCTGTTTTAAAGCCACAAGCAAGGAATGTGTGCTGAAAACTGTCTTTGAAAACTCAGCTGATGTCAGGTTTCCACCTTCAGATGCAAACAACAGAGCTGGTGACCCAGTTGCTGAAGTTCCAGTCCTGCTTTTGATGTCTCCTCATTTCCCCGAATTGGAGAGAAGCATAGAATCACACTCCATTAGTATTTTATTTTACATTTAAAAATTGGAAGAAACAAATAAAAACAGTAGGAGTATAGCAAACAACAGGATTCCTTATTGAGTACCTGGTTAAAACTTGTAAGGTAACCACTATTAAGTAACTATAGCTTAAAAATATATTCCCTAGCGTTTGTCAATAGGAATTTCCTGATCATTTTCAGCTTGCAACAACATGATACAATTTATTTGTACAACTCTCTATGTCAGCAATTTTTGTACCAGAAGAAAATATTATTCATATTATGCACAGTTTCTAAACCTCAATATAAAACATCACCTGAAGAGATAGTCTCGAGTGGGGTTTAAATGAAAAACAAAACCAAATTTTTTAAGGGACTTCCTGACAATGACAACTCTTTTCAGTAAGAATGCTCACTGACTTGTCATGCAATTGTCATGCCTTGTACTAGATTTTTTCACTGCCAAGTGTTTTCAGGAAAGGGATACCTGCAGGGCCTGCTTTCTGAGTCATTTAGATACAGTCAGTGATTACAGTCTCTGTATGAATAATTATTTATAGTGTATTGAATTTCTTACCAAGAAAAGGTGAATTACATCAGTGGGACCAGGAGCTCACTCATAATTTTGGTGGGTATAACCATTAGCATTCAGGCCTTTAGGCAGAATGCACCACTAGAATATTTTGTAGGCAAGAGCTCAGTTTTGTTTCAGGAAAATGACAGGTTGTGCTCATTCAGAGCCTGGTTAAATTAAGCCAGATTCATATCATACAGGTAAAACCAAAGCATGTCTTAGGCTGATTCTTATTATTTACAAAATTCCAGATATTACACTTATTTTATGAGAACTTCCTACAGGAGGCTAATACCTTTGATATTATCACCCTAACATAAAAGTACTCTCATGTTCTGTATACCTATATCTGCTGGCATTTGCGAGTCTACAGACAAAAATAAACACTTCACCTTCAAATAGCATCTTATAGTCACTAAACTTCTCTTTTCCAAAAAGCCAAGGGCAAAATCTGCCATTATTTTTTGAGTCCCCTCATGACTGAACACTTGGAAATCCCAGTATAATCATGTAGCCTGTCTGGGCTTTAGTCAGCCCTGTGGGGCTCTCTGCAAAATCGCCTTTCAGGATGTTTTGAACATCTTAGTGCCTGTTGAAATTTCCTGCAAGGGAAAACACAGGAGGCTACTGAAGACCCATCAATTCCGTAATCCTGCAATAGGTGCAGTAGAATTTCCCTCTTTACCATGGCACTTTCAAATCCCCTTTCAGAAGCGTTTTTCAGTGCTGATCTTTGAGAGTCCATATGTGTGTATATTTTAATATTTTGAGGAAAAAGTCACCATTTTTGCTTTCTGTGGAAAATATTTTACTTTTCACTGAAGGTAGAATATGGCTTTGTGTTCAAAAATGTTGCTATAGCATTTTGTGGGAAATTTATTTCTGTTTTCCTATTCTACTGAGCTCTGGGTTTCCAGCTGAATATCGCTTACATTCTTACTCCCTGAGTTATTATAACAACCTTTCTCAGAACATTTGGTTTTCTTTTAACCCACTGCCCCTCACAACCTGGAAGCTCTTTTTAAAATTTAACAGAGAAACAGAGAAACTGTAAAAAACCCAGTCAAACAGACAAAAAAACCCCAAACCCAAACAAAATAAAGACAGGATGATGACATTCTCTAAAACTGCAAAGAGAGACACAAATCCTTTCATTTACAACATTTTTATATACAAAATGGGATATGATATATAGAGAAGAGCACAGTTTATGAAGGTAATAGAGTACAGCATATATGATGTGTGTTTCTGGAAATTTAATTAAGTGGAAGGAAACCCCAGGTTGATGGGTATGAGGTGGCATGTAAATCACTTTATGTGTGAAACTGCTAAGATAATTAAGATGTCTTATTTCAGGTCCAAAGCTGTAAAATGTTAAATCCTCATGACTCACACTAAAATTAAGAATCTGATTTTACTATCTGCCGAAATTCTTTGGTTGTTGCAATTTGTATAACTTCTGAATAGAATAAGATTGGTGTAATTAGGGTGACACAACTCCTTCATTTTAAGGCACCGTCTTTTGTTTCGTGAGTAAAGGCATGCTGATCCTCTGAATCCGCTGAGAAGAAATTAAGCATAGTTACCATTAATCAAAGCCTGTTTAAAGCCTATAACTCTGCCTGAAGAAATCTAGTATTTTAATAAAAAAATCACAAAGCTCAAATTGCAATTTGCAAGCTGAAATTTATATATGAGATTTGCCTGTGCAAATACATTATCTCAACCTGGGAAATGCCATGTGAGGAAGAACACTTACAGAAAAAGGCATTAATGAAAGAGCAAATAAATCAGAGAATCATAGAAAGGACCCACAAGGATCCTTGACTGCAACCCCTGGCCCTGCATAGGACAACCCCAAAAATCACACCAGAGGCCCAAGACTGTTGTCCAAATGCTTCTTGAACCCTGTCAGGCACTGGGACCACTTTCCTGGGGAGCCTCAGGAGTTCAACCACCCTCTGGGAGAAGGATCTTTTTTCTAATATCCAACCGAAACCTTCCCTGACACAGCTTCAGGCCGTTCCCTTGAGTTCTGTCACTGTCACCACAGAGCAGAGATCAGTGCCTGCCCCTCCTCTTTCCCTCACAAGGAGCTGTAACTGCAGTGAGGTCTGTCCGCAGTCTCCTCCAGGCTGAACAGACCAAGTGCCCTCAGCTGCTCCTCACATGGCTTCCTCTTAAAGCTCTTCACCATCTTTGTTGCCCTCCTTTGCATGCTTTCTCATAGTTTAATGTCTTTCTTACACTGTGGAGCCCAAAACTGCACACAATATTCAAGGAGAGGCGGCCCCAGCTCAGAGCAGAGTGGGACAATCCCCTCCCTTGCCCAGCTGGCGATGCTGGGCCTGATGCCCCCCAGGGCACGCTTGGCCCTCCTGGCTGCCAGGGCACTGCAGGCTCATGTTCAACTTGCCATGGACCAGGACCCTCAGGTCCCTATCTGCGGGGCTGCTCTCCAAAGTCTCATTCCCCAATCTGTCTGTACATCCAGGGCTGTCCTGTCCCAGATGCATTTGAACTTGAAGGCTGGATAAAAGACATTTTTCCACATGTTTTCTATGTCTGGCTTTATATTCTATGTTTTCTATAACTGTATTTCTATTTCTGACTTTAAAGACATGGAATGTGAAGGGTGATCTTCTCACATATTTATACATCATAACTATTTCAGCCACAAAGTATATTTTCCAGTTACAAGAAGCAAAAAAGCACTTCTATTTAAGCACTGATAGCTCCTTATATTTGCCTTTAAATATCTTTCTATTTCCAACCAAGAGAGACGCTCACTCTATGTCTAATGCAAATATGAAATGTTTTATATTTACCATATGCTATAGTGTTTCAACAGAAATGCAGTCCTTCTGTTTCACTCTTTCGTCCATATATTTTCAAACAGATTTTCACTTGCTATAGATCAAGTAGGTGGTGCGACCAATCTTTGACAGTAATGCTGCACTGTACATGACTCAGCTATTATCTGAAATGACAGCAAAAGTTAAGTAACTAACTTGTTAATTTTAAGAATCATTGAAAAAGTCAAAACAACATCTGCTTGGTCTGCCTTACTCTGACAGAATATACTGATCCATCCTCGTTGTCTATTTTCCCTAAGAATCTCTTATGAATATGAATCTTCATTGTATCAAACTCTGTCATTTTAGATTTCAAAAGATATTCTGTTGCCTTGACAGAATAGTTACACAGTCCAGAGATTTTTATGTGCCATTTCTAACATATTTCTCTTATTATAATAGAATTCAACCAACCAGGTTAGATGCTATACACTGGACATAATTTTACAGAATAAATTATTGGCACCACTTCTAGCTACAAGGGAAAGTACCTTTTCTCCACTTAATCAGTTATTTCCTGAAAATTATCAAAAAAATTACTCATAACTTCTCTCTGGTTGCAAGAATTTGTTTTCACCAGTGTAAAGCAGCTACCAGAGACTGAAGTAGAAGAATGATGTAGCCACTCAGTGTTCATCGAAGTGATTGGACAAGGCTAAGAGCAAAACCCTTACACAACAGTTTATTATGTGCTCAAAGGCAAATAGGTGCAATTCATCCCAATGAAATGGGAAGAGGCTTATTAGCATCACTGTGTTTTATTTACATTCTCAACTGAAAGTGATAATTTTCACAACTCATATGTAAGTGAGATCATTTGCTATTGGCAAGGCTTAATTGTAGCCCCACTCTATTCTTTCACTTCTTGTACTGATACTTTAATTATTGCTGATAAACATAAGACTTTCTGCTTCAAATCTGAAGCAATAAATTGAATTACTTAAACTGAGAAATTTTACTATCTTTTGTGGCTATGGATTTACTTTATTACTAGGTGTATCTGTAAGTATTATTGAAATAGGCACCAATAAAATAAACGGCTTGTTTTATAGCACCTTACCAAGCACAACTCTCTGTGGTTAATATAGCTTCACAAGCACCATACACCTCATACATTCTTAAGGCAAACAAGGGTCATTTGAACATGTTCCTATTGCTAAATCCATATTAAAATGAGCTGATAGGGTGGAGAAGCATTTCCACTAAAGTAGCAGTCACACACATTTTACCCACCTTGTCAGTGTGTCCCCTAACGGTGCTCAGTGGTAGGAATGCTAGTACAGTTGGTAGCTTCATCATACATGTCCACATGGAAAATATAGATCCTATTTTCATTTACCACTTTTGTTCAAAGGTTTTTCCAGAACTAATTCATAGGCCTCTCATTTAGGTCTGATCTTCACCAGTAATATATATATGTTTTCCACAAGAGCATAGCTGGAAAGATTTTAACAAGATTCTTTGATTTGGTTTTGCCAAAAATGCCCTGAAATGCAATGAAACACTAAGCTATGGAATATCTCTCATCTACACTCTCCACAACATTTTTCTAGCAATAGTGACATCATTCTTATGGAATCTCTAGCTGCTGACATATATGTGCATTCAGCCCAAGATGCAAATTAATCATTGCTGTTCTAGAAATATACAATTTCTGTAACAACGTAGACAGTAACCACATTTACCAGTGTTATGTATTAGATGACTGGGAAAATACAAGTTTGTTATTGCTGCATTATCCTTCAAGGGAAATAATGATTTCCAGCTGCGTTCAGTAAAGTAAACAAAAGTTAACACAAAATCTTTCCCTAGAGATCTAGGCAGTATAGAGTAAACAGCTTGCCAGCAAGCATCCACCGTTTTAAACTCACCACCTCAGGGCACCTGGAGGTGGAAGAAGTTTGTTGGATCTGTCCAGTACCAGTCACCATCAAAGCACATACTCGTGCTTTGGGAGAAGTGGGGTACAGTTAGAGTCTCCATAACATAATGTTCCCTTGAACTTTAGAGAGAGCATTAGCATCCTTGGTATCATTGGCTGGTTTTGGTTTTTTTGTTCTCTGGATTATCCAGATGGCAAGTGTAAGCAGTGTTGAAGAAGTATGACTCTTCTCCCTTTCCCCACTGCCCTGACTCCTTTATTTCCTTGTTTATCATACAGGACATCATGATTTCTCATGCTGGTGGAGAGACAAAGAGCAGAATTGTTGAGGCAAACAAACTAAATTTTTTTGATGGAAGCTGTACCAAACCATCTCTAGCCTTGCTATTTCTCATACAACATTCTCAACATTCCTTATCAAGTGTTTTATCTACTCTATGGGAAGACACGCTTTATCAGAGTACAGTTGCTTCTATCAAAGCTACTGGAGCTCAAAATACCTTCTTTTTCCCATGAACACGTTCTGCCACCCACCAGATTTGCCAATGTTCCCAGCACAGATTTATCTCAGCAGAGTTGCTTTGCTCTCTCATAAAGGGACAATAGTTCTCTCTGAGTTCTGACATCCTAATGGCTGCCAGTTGGGCCTTTTTTCTCCATTTCACAGGAAATTTTTACACCTCTGAGTGTGCCATTTTTCAGTTGAATTTGACTTATAGTTCATAGATGGAGAGGGACTCCTGATAAAAACACTCTTTAGAAGACAGTGCAAGAAAACACATTTCTGCATTGTGACAGGTTAATATTCTACACATTGATTTGTTCATAGCTTTCAGGTGTGATTCCAAAGCCTTTAGTAAATTGGAGTCAACTTCTTTGAGAGTAGTATAAGGGAATATATTCTCACTAGAGAAAAAGGGAAATGAAAAAGTTGTTTTAAGAGGCTTCCACCTGCACAAAAAAACAACAATTAACCATATTACTACATGAGCAACCCAGATCCCACAGACTGGTTGTTCACAGCCATAGTAAAGAATGGGATATTGTGCCCATCTAATTTTTTTTCAAAAGAACTAATCAGCAAAATATATTTTCATATTAATTAATCACTTCTCACACAAATTGATGTATTTAATAGAAAAACTCCCAGGAATTCAATCTTTGTTTCTCACTCCTTAATTTATAGCATCAGTAGGGTTAACTGAAAAACAGAAGCAAGTCCAAACTAAAGACTCACTCCACAAAATGGAAATATGACAATGAAAATAAATAAAAAATTCAGAGATATTTCTTCAGTTCTGAGTGGCATTATAATACATATAATCAAATAACATACAAAATACACTTCTGGGAATTTTGTCAACACTCTTCATTTCATAGTTTGGACAATATACTATTACCCATGCAAATTCTTCTTCCCCTTCATTTTTATTCCTTTTTTTCTCCTTCTTCTTTTTAGCTAACAGCCAGCATCCCTCCTGGACCCTGCCTGTCTCCTGGTTCAAAACTCCTGTTTTCCTGACCATCTCAGTAACTTCTGCTCTTCACTGAGGATTACAACCAAGCAGCTCCAGAGCACTCTCATTCCCTCAGTGCCTGAGTTCTCACTGATTAGCTGAGCAAGAAAATAAAATCTTCATCATAGAACAGCAGATTCTTGTGAATTAGTGTCAGTCTCCCAGGCCTGGCTGTCACTACTCTTCTCATGCCTGCTTAAGTGCATGATAGAAGGTGCATCAATAGAGCCCATTTCTGAAATTATACAAATGGTTCTTTACCATCAATATATCAATTAAAGGGCTGGGAAGGTTGTTCAAGTATGAAGCTGGATTTTGGAAATTTTGGACCTGAGTTTTTGCTTGGAAGCAATCTCTCAAAATCATTCGGACAACTACTAATCCCAAATTTTCAGATTAGGCACAGTAATGAGAACTCTGTGATTACAAGGTTTTATACAAGAGGAAGAGTTTTGTTTTTTTCTTTGGTTGGAGTATTTTGGGGATTTTGTAGTTGTTTCGTTTTGTTTTGCTTTGTTTTGTTTTCTTTTAACGGGGAAATTTCCCTTTTCACTAAGAGAAGCCAAGAAAAACAAGGGAAAATGTCTCATTTGAATGACTGTGTGCCTGTGGCTAAGTATAAAATAATTTTCCAGAATTAAATTTTTACACACATGAGATAAAACACATACCTTCTCAAAACAGTGTTATTTTTATTAGTTCCATAATAGGTATCTAGTCATGTGGAAACTATCTACTAGTGAACACTTTCAAAAATTAATTTCAGGTTTTGCTTTGTTATCTAGATATCTTTCTGCTGCTCCTTTCAATGTATTTTTCCTATTCCTTTTAGACTGTTCCTTTTCAGTACTATGATGTTGTTTGAATGAGCACCAAGTTCTTATAAGGCCTAAATTTAATGAATTTTTTATGGTATCTTATTTTATAGTAACCTGTCAAATAAACTTTACTGACTCTGTGCTTGTCTATGGTAAGTTGATGCAGAGTAGCTGGGAACACCTTAGTCTTTTCTGTAGTAAATAAAACTCTTCAAGTTACTTTCTGTGGAAGACTGAAGTTTGAGGTTTGTTAGAGAGCAGTGAATTTGGAAATTCTACTTCATCTATGACACTGAAGGAGCTGGCAGAAGTGCTTACTGAGCCACTTTCTATCACTTATCAGCAGTCGTGGCTGACTAGGTGACCAGAAGTTGACAAAGGTGATCCCCTTCGGCAAGCAGGGCCAGAAGAAGGATCCAGGGAAATCCAGGCCTGTCAGTCTGACCTCAGAGCCAGGGAAGGTCATGGAGCTGATCGTCTTCAGTGCTGTCACCTGCCATCTACAGGACAATCAGGGAATCAGGCCTGTGAGCAGGGGCTTAGGAAAGGCAGGTCCTTCTGGGTGACCAATCTCACCTGCTCCTGTGAGGGTGTGACCTGTGGCGGTGGCCCAGCCTGCGGCAGCAACACCATCTGCCCTGCCTGGACAGCCAACCCAGCCCGCCTTCTCCATGTGGATTAATGAAGGCATTAAACGGATTGATTTCCCCCCTCAGGACAGCAATCCTGCGGGGGAGGGTGAAGGCTAGGCTGGGGAATTCCCCACATTTCCTGCTCTTTAAGTTGTCCATCAAAGTTTCAGTTCCACCCCTTTCCCCTCAGAGCAATTTTAATATGTATAAGGTTGTTTTAATATTCATTAAGTTCTGGAAGGTTCTATTGTTCTGTTGTGCTGATTGGTTGATTCAAATATGTTCCTCCCCCAATTGAATATTATTGGGTATCTGTCTGTTCATGTTCTCTTCCCATTTGTTAAACCCTGGACCCTCCCCTTTGTACCGCCCCTTTTGTTCTGTATTTAATCCCCTGTGACGGGTGCTCTGGGCTCCTCGGTAGCTTTGTATCCCTGATATAGGTCTGCTCGTGTGGCAACAATAAAGCTTGGGTACTGCTACCTGGAGTCCTTCCAGCTCCTTTGTCTCCACCTCGCTACCTTGTGAAGGGCTGCTGCTCTCTGAGCCTCGGGCTGACAGCTCCTGGGAAGGAAGCAGACCGGGACCTGCACTGCTCGCAGGCTGTCTGGCCGGAGCCGAGCGCTCACGTCACTCCTTGGCTAAACGGGCAGGCCAAGCGGTCAGCGACAGCAGACTGGGTAGTGCTGAGTTAGTGGTGGGACTAAATGACCTTAAAGCTCTTTTCCAACTTAATCCTTTGATTCTATGAATATCTTTTATGCATTGCATGTACAGGTTTCTCTGTTGCAGATGGTCAACCCAAGAGTTAAACATTAGCCTAGACTATAAAAGTGGAAGATATTTCAGGATAAAAGCCATTTCATTGTCTTACTCTGACCTTTCCATCCTCTGATGGACATTTGTCTATCCTGCCCTGGAAAATGCTCTACTAAGACTATTAACAATTTTTTCCATTGTTTCATTAGACTAAGAGTTACAAAGATCACCTTTAAGCTCATCTTCTTTACCAGAATGATGTTCAATTTTTCTTCTTAACAGGCATAGAGATCATAAAATATAAGTTTGAACTGTATGAATACAGATGCTTTCAAAGACAATTGTGCCATCCCCTAAAAGTACCACAAGGCCCAAAGAAATTCACTGTATACAGCCTTGCAGTTTGTCCAGCTGTGAAATAATAACAAAAAATCCCCTAAGTTTGAAGAAATGCAAGGTTAAAACAACTTGATTATTCCTCATCACATAAAATCTTCCGCAATTTACATCATCTTGGGAATCCTGTGGTCATGTTGCCTGTTTTGGAAACAAAAATATTGATTTGATGAGCAATTCAGTATTATTAGCTCTGCTAAATCAAGACAAGGGAAAACAAAGTCTTTGTTTGTGTCTAAGGCAAACCAAATAGCAAAATGCTTCTTTTGCATCTGTTAATCTAAATACCTTGGGATTTGGTGGTGACAATGAACATGTCACAAGTCTGTTCCTCCCATCCTGGTCCTGCTGAAAGCCATGTGTCCTTCCCCTCCATACTCCACCAGGCGGAACCCAGGAGCAGGGAGGGGCCAGGCCCCTCCTGTGAGCAGTGCAGTGCTGAAGGCTGCTGGTTGATAGCATTCCTGCAATCTCATACTCATAGATATTCATTAGCTGTAAATATGTTTCTTTTAATCACTTGCTCATCAAGGAATTTCACTAATCAAATCAAAGATCAGAAATAATGCTGTATCTGGCATAATAGTTGAAATGCACTGCTCTTAGTTTTCATTCTAATTTGTAGATTGCTATTATGTAAATATTACATAATACATAAAATAAAGTCACAAGAGGGCCTATCAACCCAAATGTCCTAAATCAGTAAGTTTGAAAAGCTCAATTCAAATTTGACTTACTGAGATAAGTCATGAAAGCAAATTAAATGAAAGCATTTGATTTCTGCATTTAAGATGCAACAGAGGAATTTTCATCAGTGAGAAAAAAAAGTTTTATTATCATCAACTAGCTTGGACATAGCTTGGTCCATTACCACACTAAAAATGCCACAAGACATTTGTTTCTTAAAAAAATTTTAGTGAAAAAATTTTAGACTTAGTGCAGCAGCTTCTGCTTGGCTTGCAGTGCTTTCCAAGTCCCTAAAACTCCTTTAGATTCACAGAGATAGATATCTGAATTCAAAGTCTACCTAACTAAAATAGAGGAAAAAATAATAATGACAATATTTGAATATACTTAGAACTTTTGGGGAAATTTGCAATACATACTCATGACTGAATCTTATTAAATAATGAAATTACTTTTAAAAAGACCAAGCATTTACAGCATATGTTTAACATTTAATCAGCTTCAGTGTATTGCTATAGCAGCATCAAACCTGTCATGATAGACTCTGAAGTTTCATTTCACTAAGCGGTGGTTGCAATTACTTATTCAGTCTAAGTATTTTAGTACCCTTTGGCTGTGAAAATCTTTTTTGATTAAAAGACATATGTCCCTTTTTTCTTTGCTTCTTATCCCTTTTATCGAATTTTCAGAAAGGATATTCAAAAGTATTTCAAAGTTAGCTTAGTGAATTAAGTACAATGCCTCTACTTAGCTAGGGTGTGTGAGAATTACCATCATCAGAGATGTTTTTCCGCTAAACCTAGCAGCTCTTTTCCATCCATACATCTATTTCATATGTCTTTATATACATAGGATCTTTCTGAGGCTTTTAAGATATATTAGTTTGATAATTTGACAATTAGTTTCCTCTTTTAATAAAGTAACACATAACATGTTGAGGGAAGGAAAAGGCTAGGACTTTTGCCCAGAATGCTGCTACAGGACAAATGCTTTTCTAAAGATCCAGCCATTAAAAATGTGCCAGATCTGGTGTGCTGCAGTTCTGGTATGACAAGGCCCAGTGAACACTCCTGTGACACAGCATCCTTGAAAATTTACCACTCACTGCACTCCTATGCTCAAAATCTTGCTATAAATAATCAAACATGTTGAGGTCAGAAGGGACTGCTGAGATTGTCTGGTCTGGGCTCCAGCAGGGACACCTACAGTCAGCTGCTCAGAATAATTTTCAGATAACTTTCGAATTTCTCTGAGGATGGAAACTCCACAGCCTCTCTGGGCATTCTATGCCAGTGCTCGGTCACCCTCATAGTGAAAGTCTGTCCTGTTGTTCAGAGGAAACCTCACATGTTTCAATTTGTGCCCATTGCCTCTGGTCCTGGGCATCACTGAACAGAGCCTGGCTCCATCCTCTTTGCACTCTCCCTGCAGGTATTTGCATACAAGTATAAGTCAGCCCTGAGCCTTCTCTCCTCCAGACTAAACAGTCCCAGCTCTCCGAGCCTTTCCTTGTAAGGACATGCTCCAGTACATTGATCATCTCAGTGGCAGTCCCTTTGCTGAGCTCTCTCTTGTATTGGGGAGCCCAGAACTGAGCGCAGCACCTCAGGTGTGGCCTCACCAGTGCTGAGAAGGGGGACAGGATCACCTCTCACCTGATGGCAATGGTCCTCCTAATACAGGCCAAGCCTTCTCTGTGGCAAGCCTGTCAGAAAAGTTGTTTCCCTGACATTTCAAGTTACAAAATTAAGAGAAGACTATAACGCAACCTGTTACTGTGCCAGTGATTGCACTGATTTATGATATGATTTGATAGTGTTAAATGTATGGATTTAACATTATCTAAGTTTCAGCTACAATCCCTCCATCCTCTCCTGCCCCCCAATTTTTTTTTAGGTGAGTGGATTATTGTGCAAAGTGAGCCTTAACAAAAGTTCGGGTTTTCAAAAATCCTTTAGAGGTAATTTAGAGGATGTTTGGGAAATTTGTTTCTAGTGTTTTCCCAAAAATTCTGCAGGGTTGTTATGCAGATTCCAGGAAACCAGCAGTCTCTGTTATTGTTTTTTAAATTAATTTTCAGATCACTTACACATTTATAGGAAAATCCACTGATTAATAAAATCAAGACAAAGGCTAAAAGTGACTTCTTATATCTACTGGATTAGACTGAAAGACAATAACAACATATTTTGATGCATTGGACTTAGAAGTATATAATTTTAAAAAGTAACTTCAGCAAAAGTAAGCCACAGAAGCAAAATTGCTGTAGTATGGCTGGCCTTTGATGACCATGGAGTTAGACTCCATACCTCAATACTGGAACTGTTAAAACATTCAGCTCTTACTCTTCTGTCTCCTGCACAGCAAAGCAATCAGTTTCAATAAGAACTACCTATCCAATGAAGCATTAAGGAAAAGTCCAACATGCTCAACTCCAACCATGTTCAACAAAACACAGCAGCATATGTTAAACTGTCAAGGGGACGTCAGCACATGCCAGAAAAATGCCTTGCTGACTATGGATGAGCTGTTGAGATTGGATGACAGCTGTCCAGTACAAAAAACTTTAACGACTGCGTGCAAGTGAGCTCCTGTGAGGTGATGAGCACTTCCACGTTTCAGTGGGAGATCAGGGTACTCAGCAGAGTGGCAGTTCAGGTCCATGAAGCATATTTCTCTTGGAAAGACAGGTATGCTTGACAGCCTTGTCTACCTGCCACAGCTTTCCCAGCCTGGGTACTTTACAGCTCACGGGTGTGGGATGGTCTTCTGCACTGCAATAAGAAATATACAAACCATAACTCAGGAACAAAGTGTTGATTTGAGCTGATGTTTATTTATATTTTCACTGCCCCTTTATGCTGCAAAATGGTGCTTTGTGCTGCTGGACTTTTGCACTTGAACTGTCTAATAAAAGCTGGTTTGTGTGTTTTGTAATTTTCACCCCCAAGAAACATGAATTCCTATCATTTCATCATTACACCATGGATACATAATACCTTCTGGTAACCCATGGTAACGGTACTCCTTGTTTTAAGTAGCAGGTGTTGAGGACATGGCAAATGGCTGCCTATTCAGTTTAGACCACCTAATGGAGCTTTTAGGACTAGTCAACATTTTAATTTAAATTATGCCATGATATTGTACATGCACCTCACACAGTGAGCTTTGCTGGAAAGCTGCAGGGATTCAATAAACCCTACATTACACAATCTGTCTCTGCAGACAATTTTAATACTGAGGGTCTAGGCTGCTGTTATGTTTGCCCTGTTTAGCTTGGGGTTTTACATATGTTAAACAAGCCAGACTGCACAAGCCAAAGTCATTGCTCCTGCAGCTCAGCCTTAGTCAATCAATTTATTCCAGGGATGAACTGGCTCACTGTGGTCAGCAAGACAGTTGTTTTGGTTTCTTTCTGTATAAAAGTATATATATCAATATTCAAAAGAGTTCTACGTATGAAAGGCAAGGCAGTGAGACTAATTAAGCAACCCACTTAGTTTAAGAATTTGAGAAGTTCGTTGTGCACTACTAGGAGCTTGCCAAAACTAGAATCACTAAGGTCAAGATGAGTCACAAAAATTTCACTGTAAGGAAATGTACTTCCTACATTTTTTAATCAAAATGAGTTCC
Organism: Pomatostomus ruficeps; assembly: GCA_013400735.1. Taxonomy (NCBI): domain Eukaryota; kingdom Metazoa; phylum Chordata; class Aves; order Passeriformes; family Timaliidae; genus Pomatostomus; species Pomatostomus ruficeps. The sequence continues at coordinate 13,378 of VYZT01004802.1, read as the reverse complement.
TAGTGTCTTTGGTCATTCATTCTGTCAAAATTAATTTTTGAGTCTAGGCCATCATCAAAATAGTGCATTTTCCTGAACACAATATAAAGAATGCAGTGGTCTTCTTTCTGTTACTTGCTACTCCAGAGATAGAGAATGAGGAGGGAAGTGTTCAACTACAAAAGGAAGGCTGAAACTTGTTGTTTCTAGCTGGAATGATCTTTTAGCTGCTCCTGTTTTTTTAAAGTGCTTCAATTCTTGCAAGTGTGTTCTTGGAAAAAGAAATACTATGCAGCAAATTTGCACAGAACTCAGGTAGTCTGGGACAACTAGAGCTGTATTAGTAATTCCTTAGTGTTAGTTGCTTTTTTCAAATCTTACTCTAAAAAATACTGTAAGTTTATAGGTCTTGAAAAATTATTTGGCAGTTTATGTTCATATGTTGGTATTAATTCCTTTCCAATGGCTGCAGATGTAGGTTCAGCATAACTTCAGTATGGGTTTACAGCAGCATCAGGGTGAGATATAAGGAACTGTTTCATTCCAAGATGCATTTCAGGCTCACTGCAAAGGACAAGCCTGAGGAAGCCTCACGATTGTTAAATACACAATATCAACTAAAAAATTTTATAATCTTTTGTCCTTAAAGAGAACTTATGTATTGAGTCTACACTGATTCATTGTGATTTCAGGTTGTTGGTTTCTTCTGTGTGTGGTTTCAGAGTGGGTTTGTTGTTATTATTTGTTTGTTTTTATCTTAAAAAGGCAATACTCAGTTGTCTAATTGGGGGGGTTATCCAGTGGCTAACTTCATTACATAAATTCTGAACCTAAGTAATTATTTGATATCTAGCATTTGCTCTAATTATACCAAATCTTGCTAAAATATAATGTGAGGTTAAATGTGATAGAATTTATGTAGCATAAATCAATTACTTCTGTCTCTGCCACACTCCATTACATAATCTTACCTAGAGAGCAATAATATTAAACACTGCAATGACTCTGAGGAATTATACAAAAGCTCATTGATTTCCTGCTATTCTTAATAAGCTTTAGAGAATTTAATGCATCATGATTTTTCCAAAAGAACAGCCTAAGAATGCGTTTGTGTCACCAAGTCACAGGTTAACAGGTAGAGATGGCACAAGACTTGTGACACAGTGTAACAGCAAGCAGAAGAATACACATTTGCCTCCTCACTTTTTGATACTAAAATAATGTTTCAGAGAGGGATGGAAAAGAAAAGTAACAGTTTTTTATTTTGTGGAGCTGCAGAAAGTAAGAATGTGTGAGGGAACTCTGAACACTTCTAGAAAGTTTCTCAATACCAAGATATTGCGTATCAGTGGTGCACTGTTTCATTATTTTTTTGAAAAATATGGGAATATCATGTGCTGTTTCTTTCCTCTATATTAGTACTTCTTTCTTGTCACTATCCATGAAGAAAGGCATGCCAACCCCAAGATGTTTTATCATCTGCCCAGTTTTCTTTAGTAGTTCAACAGATGGAACAGTTTAGCTCTATGATGCTCACATACACAAATATATGCATTTTATAGATACTTTGAAAGGTCTCTTAGTTATTTATAAGTTACTCATATGTATGTAGGGAAAGAGAAGACAGAAGGGGTTTGGAATGCTCCACACTTTTTTCACTCATAATTTAGATAATAGTTCTAGACTCTGGCACATTTTCACAATATTACAGAATAAGAAATTATTATACATTGCCTGGCCTGCAGTAACTGTGTTTTCTTGTATTCTCAACCTATGGCAGGGTTGAATTATTTTACTTGTTTTAGTCTTGGAATTACAATTTAAGTCACAGTGCATTATGTGGCACATCCTGTGGACAATGCATATATGTGTACACAGAGCACACTCGTGGTGCACGGTGCACCAGCAATTGCTGTGGCTCAGCTGATACATGCACATATCTTTCATGTGATCCATTATGTCGTGGTTTGACCCTGGTCAAGTGCCAGGCACCCATGGCAGCCGCCCAGTCATTCTCTCCCCTGCCACAGCTGGGCACAGGAGGGAAGGAGAGGGGCCAAAAATGTTAACACAAGGGTCCATGAGTTGAGATAAGGAACTGGGAGAAAACGATCTAAGGACAAAAGAGGCTCACTTAAGTTGCAAAGTGAAATTTATTACTACCAGAGTTAGAAGGAGGATATGAGAAGTAAAATAAACCCTTAAAGACACCATTCTTTTCCCTCCCCACCCCTCCCTCCC
>VYZT01004802.1:0-10938 GCA_013400735.1 Pomatostomus ruficeps | reverse complement strand
ATGGGCTCACCACGGCCTGCAGAGGAATCTCAGCTCCAGAGCCTGGAGCACCTCCTCTCCCTCCTTCTCTACTGACTTTGGTGCCTCCATGTTGTTTTCCTCACATGCTCTCACATCCTTCTCCTTCTCTAACTATAAGGAACTGCGTGCACACTTTGTTTTGATTTTTCCTTAAATATGTCATCACAGAGGCGTATCCAGCCTTTCTAATTGGCGCAGGCTTGGTCAGTGGCATGTCCATTATCTTCAGAGCCATCAGAGATTGGCTCTGCTGGAAATGGTGAAGAATTCCAGAAGCTTCTCACAGGAGCCATCTTTATGGCCCCCTCCCCTCTACTAAAACCACAACAGTTATCCACATCCTGGACTGACTTTTCCTTTTGCCCATATGTAGTATCAATGTCTTAAATGAAAGCTTTCCCAAACCACCCACCAAATAGTGCAGTCCTGGGACGTGTCTCCATTCACGGTGATTTAGTCAGCACCTGATACACAGCCAGAACTGGCATGTGTGCAGAGGACATCTTTCACCATTCTGTTCAGTTCACCTTCTCTGCTGAAGAACACGCTCTTGAATTCTGAGATATAAGGAACTATTTTTAAAAGCAGTTATCTTATTTTTCTCACTATTTCTATTGAAAGGAAATCTTTTCCAACGTCCAGCTTAAATCCATCAAAACCAGTCAGTACAAGTATCGCCAGTACTGTTGAAAAATAATTTTATCAGTTATTCCTTGCAGAAGTTTAATCCCCTCATGTAAAATTAACTCCTCTGTGCAGCTATAGGCTGTCATGAGGATAAATAAGAAATGGATCTTTTGGTTCCTTCTGAGAAGCTGTAACTTCCTGGCTGATCCCCTATCAGCCCACCTGCCCTGAGAGCCAGCGCTGTGCCAGCTGCCTCTTGGGCAGCTCAGGGCAATCGCCAACCCATTTCTGCCTTGGACACCCTGCTCTGCCCACTGACCTCACCAATGCTCCTTAGGCTTTTCCGTACATCTGAAGGCACATTTCTGGGAGCAGCAGTTCAGCCTGGAGTAAAATACTCTATAAACAGCTACCAAAGGTAGGCCAAGGTAATAATTCACAGAATAATTCTAAAATGCATTAATTCATGATAAAGTCTTCATATCACATAGCATGAATATGTGTGGTTGCCAAAAACTGGACAGTGTTTATAAAAAAAGAAAAATTTAGTCTGCTTCAGATACCGATTATGGTATTCCTATTTTGATTTAGGGATATTAAAATGTTATTAAAAGTTCAGGACAACTTTGATCAAATTTGTGCTTGCTTCATTAACATTTTTTCCACTTCTGAGGGAAAGAAAGGAGTTCTTTTGAATTACTGTGTAAGTAGCCTTTTATTGAATTGTCTGCCTCATAATGTGCTGATTTTGGGGGGAGATTTTAACTGCACTATCTATTATGACAAAGACAGGAACCATTTGGAGTCTCATCGTCCATCTATAAAAGAATTCTCCTTTCTTACACATTTATGATTTAACTGATGTGGTAGAGGAATTTTAATCCATAAAATAGGCAATATACATGACTCACTACCAATGCTAACCTTCTTTCCAGAAACAGAAGATAGGTTTTACACTTACAAGAAACATTTAATTCTGTTAAAAATGAGCTATATCCATTCTAATAGCTTTTCTTTTGCTGATCACAGCATAGTTGTTCTTAATTTTGTTTCATCTTCCTTACAACTGTTAACATGTGTGAGAGTCTGATGGCACGTATTTTCAAAATTCTTTCTCTACCTGAAATGTGTGAATGCTTTTACACAGAAATAGTGTGTTTTCAACACCTCAATTTGTGCTTAAAAATCAATTCTAATTTACCCTTTTTTGTATTCTCATTTGGCTAAACCTATTTTACACCATCCTGATATGAAAGCAAGCCTTCAGGCCATATGAAATAAATAAGAATTTAAGGCCATGCGTAGGTGCCTTGTTGAATCAAGGCTCAGTTACTTGAACATTACTGCAAGATCATTATGTCGTATTACAGGCTTTAACAAAACCATCATAGTTGTTTCCAGACATCTGTTCTGAAGTTCCAAATGTTGCAAGGTCATATCTTTAAAAAGTTATAAGAAATAAGCTTGTGTTTCAGTCATGTTAGATTATATGAATTAATAATTCAATAATTAGATTATTTAAACAAATAAACCAAGAATAAGAAATAAGAACATTCTTCCTTTTAGCAAATGATCTCAGATACATGCTAACACCTTCTGAAACTTTAAAAGAATGTGAAAGGCTGAATGGGGACTGTTCATGTTTCCACAGGTCACAGAAAAGTTTGAAGTCTTGGTCAAGCTCAATAATGGAGAGAAGATTCATGGATAGATACTGAGGGACTGTTCGGTGCTTCTTTTATGCCACAAAGTAAGGAATACATTTACTTTTATAATTTTAAAAAATTGTGCATGATGGATTGACATAAGAATTCCTCCTCTTACCAGGAAGAATGTTTGAAAATGGCAGAATGTGAGAAAGTTGTATGACTCTATCTCAAGGATTTGGAGAATTAATTCTAGGCATTGTGAAAAAGGCAATGATATGATAAATGAACCTTTTCTTTTACTGTTTCCTGAGGCTTGCCATAGAAAAGAAAATGAAAAATTTAGATGAAAAGAGAAAACAGAAATGAAAGCATTTCTGTGAAATATTTTCTCTTGCAATTAGTGGTAAGACATTTCTAGAATATTATTTAAAGTATTTTATTTGTCTTAAATCTTTAAAAAATGTAAGTCTGAAAACATTCAAACTGATTTTTTCTAAAATATATATTTTGGAATAGGTTTATTTTTGGCCCTTAGTATTACATTGTATAATTAACATTATGATGAATGCATGTAAACACAACATGACTATTTTGCAATTTTGGTTTCAAAATGTGAGCTTCTTCTACGTCTGCACTGTAATTGTACAAGTCTAATTATTACAAGGCATGTCTCCTAAGTCAAGCTTGTTACAGGAAGGCATGAGAAAGGAAGATACTTTTTTTGAAATAAAAGAAAAAAACCCACAACCAACAACAAAAAAAAAATGAACCACAACAAAACCCCACCAAACACAAAAACCCACCGCCAGTGACACCCTGATTGTCTTGCTGCCCTTCTCCAGCATGGGCTCCAGTGCCATCTGGGAAAGGAGTGTGAGAATAAGAGGGCACAAGACATTCTTCTTTTTGCCCAGAACTGTTGGATTTTCTCAAGCATTCTTGTCTATTGTCCAGGTTGGCCATGCAGGTTGTTCATGACTAAAATGGTTCTTTGTCATAACAAATGAAATGAGAAGGAGTTAGAACTGTAAAAATGGGAGCTGGAACATTGTCTTGATGTAAATTATATAAGGTGGTGGGGTCTCACTGGGCTTATCCTAAAAATCCCCAACAGATTTGCTTTAGCTACCATATTTTTGATCAAAGATAGAGCCATTTCAAAATAATGTACTCTGATAGGGACTCTGTCTCTTAGAACTAGAAAAGATGTTTGATCATCTTTGTTTTGTCTTGCTTTAAAACCCAAAGATTTCAGTTTCAGTTTCAATTTATGCTGGAAGTACAGGGAAAGCAACATACCTGTTTTTATATTGCCACATCAATAAAAGCAGAAAATATGCATTCTTTGATTAAGGGATAACATTCTGTTTACATCAAATCTCTGGGAACTGGATTTCAACAGAGAAGAATCTAGTCCCTAATAAACCAAAAGCGAAGCACCTCTTTGTCAGGAATGTTTTATTTAGTGTTTGCAGAAGTGGCATTGTACAGGCAAGAGAATAGTGTGCTTTTTTCATTCCTTGCATCCGTCTGCATTTCTTGTTCTTGTGGGACTCCAGCAGTTAGAGCAAGAGCTTAAAGGCAAAACAACAAAAGACCTGACTGGAAGTAAACATTGCATAGGGAAGTATTTTTCCACGAGAACTGTGTTGAAACACTCAGTCCCAAAATATTTGCTGAAGGAAATGAAAGATAAGGAAAGTAATAGCTAAACAAGCAAAGACCCTTGGAAAGTAGGGAATGAGCTGACCTATGGTATGGGGAAAGTTATAAAGCAAATGAGCAGATGTTCACTGAAAATTATTGTAAGCCCAAAGTTGGAAAGCTCATGCAGTAATTAAGGAAGTGCAATTTTTTTTTCTCTGGCATATACCTAAATTCTAGGGACAGCACTATGTTTTTAAAATGCACTACCTAAAAAAATGATGCAGATAGCCTGCGCCACTAGATATCCTCCACAAAATGAGAGTGCAGCAGCAGCTTGAGGGAAATACTGTAGAGAGGGGAACCCCTTAAGGTATCAAGCAGTAATGAGCTGGGGAAAAAAAGACTTTGGAGAGGGGTAGACTGAAAAAATCTTCCCATCATAGTAGCTTCATGTCCATACAGCCCAGACTGCTTCACACTTAACAATTCCAGGGCTAGTTTGTTTTCCTGAGACATTTTTCCAGGTGTGAGTAGAAACCTGAATTTTTGTGACACTCAGTGCAGTGGATTTCCTTTGAACCATATATGTTTGTAGTGATCCTTTATTTCATTTGATTGACTTTATTTTGAAAAGGCAAAAGAACACCTCCCCCAAAGCCCCCTGTTTGACAATCATGTCATTCAAAAGAGGGGGAAATCTATACTTTCTGTCTTGGCTGAAAAATACTAATGATAATGTGTAAATTTTGAAAAATCAGTTAAACTCACCTTCAAATTACACCTTTTTGGAAGAGCTTTGTTGCTGCTACTGCAAGACATATTTCCTGCTTTTTGGTGGGATGGAAGGAGAAAACAGAAAGCAATTCCTCAATGTCTAACATATAATTTGTAAACAGGCTAAACTGCTTGTATTTTGTGTTCCTGTTTCATAATTCTTCTGCATTTGTATTCAAAGGCAACTCTTCAATGTCTTACCAGGGGTAAGATTTTGTCTTAAAATATTAATAAGGGAAAAACATATTCCAAAGAAAGGTGTTGGTAACTTTACATCACTTCTCCTAAACAATATAATGAAACCATTTGTTAATAATATTAAAATGAGAACAATCTAACCCAATGATTACTGAAAATGGCCTCAAGCAGAGCTGAAATATTGATTCAGTGGGAAGTTAGATGCTCTTCATTATTACATCTTTCAATAGCAACGGAAAACACTGCTTTGGTGAATTAGCCAGGGCAGAATGAGCATAACCAAAAATCCTGAAAAAATGAAACAAACCAAAAAATACTGATCTGCATCCCATAATTAAATATAATTTGCATAAAAGTTTTATCTTTTTCCTATTTTGTTATATTTAAAATGCATTCTTCTGACTAAGAGAAGTCTGAATCAAAAGTGCTAACCTTTAAAGGTTCCTTTTCCAAAGGCAAGCTTGGATTTCTCAGTTGATCTACTTTAAAGCAAACTTGGCAGACGATCTGTTTGCACTGGCAGAAGAACCAGTGGTATTTTTTGCTAGCTTTTGTTTGAGCTATGTCAGAACAACTGGTTCCTTGCTGGCATGCTATTGTCAACATAAGAGTTTTGCAGAAAGGTGGTCCTGCTTTTATACTAACAGAATTTTAACATGAAAACTGCACTACAATGCATTGCACTGCAAGTTATGTGTACACCTTTTCACCTCAAATGGGATCTGAATGAGACTAAAGGCAAGCGATCATTCAGAAGAAAAATAGATTCAAAAATTAATATTCTTCTTACAACATAGATTACACCTGAAAAACTACATATCTTATCCCATGTGGTTGGTTTTTCTCTTGTTTTGTTTTGATTTTTAAATGTTCAGCTTTGACTGAACTCTTGTAAGGTCTTGGCTTATATAAATCTCTCAGCCCAAGGGTTTCACAAGAAAAAATTAATGTGGAATGGAATAGAATTTATATTTCATTAGCTTGCAGCTCTCATATTTCTATTTCAATGCATGTTCTTTTTTATTATTATAAGAAAATATCACACAATTCCCTATTCTGTATGACCTATGCTATTGATTATTTTGTGCATCTTCATCCAAGTTCCTCTTACTAGTCTTCTGTACAAAGCACACAAGGGAGATTAGAGATGTTTTCCTAATATCAGCTTCTCCAAAGCACTCATGGGAAATTATGGTTGGCCATTTCCAGCTACAGTGATTTCTGCCACCCTCATAGGGACCCCTTTAGTGAATAATGCTGTTCACAAATTTTACAGAGACAGAAATGAACAACCATGATTCCAAAAGTGCTTCCATCAGTTCTTTAATTAAAATTAAACTCTATAGTTCTTTTTGTTTTTCAAACAGTATTAATGTTTTGATATATTCTTACAGTATATCCACTCAGTAATTTTCTTGAGAAACCAAAGAGACACATGAACATAGATGAGCTATTTACATACTGTGTGTTAAATATTGAACACATTCTTATTTACTTTGTCAGTTTGATTAAACTGTGGCTGTCATCTGTCTGCTAGACAGAAAACCCTGGCATCCCAACTTGAAAAATATGCTCATCACAAGTGGACAAATAGTGTTTCTCCCTAAATCATTTAGAGTCAGATTCTTACAGAGCCCAGAACTGATGGAGTGAATGTTTGTGATCATCCTCAGATGTCTGTTCTTTTTTGGGAAAGATGTTGTTAAATAGAAGGAAAAAAAAAAAACCAAAGCAAAGCAGTTGTTTCCTCACCACATTCTGGTGAGGAAATAAAATTGATGGGCTCTCTGGCATGCTGTATCTAAAGAGCTGAAGAAACAGGGGCAGCAGCAGCAGACTGATTTCAAAATGCATGTTAAATACTAATTTGTGTCAGGATATTTTATCTCCTCCTTCTTCTGTTCCCCACAATCTTTTTTTCACAGCATGCTCACACAGCAGAAGATAATAATTAAACTACTGTGCATTGTCTGTCACTGACACACATTAGAAAATTATGAAATAAGACTGAAGAATAACCAAAATTAACTTTTAGAGACTCAGGTTTTTTCATAAGTTTTACTGCGAATTTAGGTCATTTAAAAAGTGACATTTTATTAAAGCTGACCAGGGAACTGTAACTTCTCTTTTACAAAGGATTCAGAAGTTTTGAAATTTGTTTTCTTCCCAACTTGAAACAGATTTATTTTTTGCTATTAAAAGAAAATCTGATATTAAAATATACATTTCTTTAAATCAGTTCACTCAGATCATTTGAAAATAAATTCTTTGTGATGCATTGAAAGAGAGCCAGAAACCCTCAATGGAGAAGTTTACCACTTGTGTCCTCTGAATTTCTCAGTCTGCAGTATTTTTAACTCAGGTGGACTGCTCTGACAGCTAGATGTTGGAAGTACTAGGATTCCCATCTGAGCCCATAATAATAAATCATGGAAATCCAGGGAGGAAAAGAGAAAAGTCTATTTGAGAAGAGGTGAAATAGGCTAATTGGCTTGTTGAATATCTCCCAAAAAGGGTCTTGTCAACATTTCTTTTTCTCTTTCCTACTGGGAGTCTGACCAGAAGACCTCATCTGTCTGGGGAAGAGGAGCAATGTCCTTCCTCCTTGGCAGTGGGCTGCAATACTCTTTTCGCTGATTATTGGAATAACTGGAGCGTCCCTAGAGTTCATCCCAGTCTTTAGTGCCCACAGACAGGGATCTTAAGAGATATAGCATGTTCACAATGCTTGTTTCAAATTGTGGATACAATTCAGCCATCTATAATGAACATATTTCAACAAATTACAATTTCAGTGACAAATGTAATTTTTTGTTCCAGTCTTCTCTGTAAATTTCTCCATCTTTTTGTACCTTGGAACCCAGAATAATGCTGATAGCTTAAAAGTATGTTTATGTATTTTTCATTGTATACCACCAAAAATGCAGTCAGCAAAGACCTCATTCTTGGAATAGTCAATCCAACATTTGAACATCTCTAAGTATGTATTTTAAAAAGATCTGTAAGGAAGGAGTCCACTTTTGGTTTCACATACAGCAAACAACATGCTCCTACACATGTAAATGCTGCAGAAAATGTTGGGATTTAATTCAAGTGTGCTCACAGCTTTCAAAAATTCTGGGTTAGATTATCAAATAGCTCCTGCAGTTTTGACATGATTTCCCAGTTCCAAACAAACAAGAGAAATGTCTCTATAGTCACTCAAGGACATCACATAGTATTTTGTTAAATGATTCTACAATCCCTCAATATGAGGAGAAAAAGTTAATATCTAGGACTTCAAAACAAGACAGGATTTTGAAAATAAATATTTGAACTACGGGAGTGACTTAGCACCGTGGATGCTCTTCCTGGCTTCCAGGATGATGGATATTTGCTTGTGTTTGGCTCTTAGTACTGTACAAGACAGAGTGAAGATGGAGGGTGAGTGTTTCAAGCTGTCCTGGGGAAACACTATGCTTGTACTTTTTTTTAATGAAACAAAGTATGCTGTGCTGTAGGAACCTGAACTACAGAGTTTAACTTTGAGTATAGAACAGTGTATTGACACCATTTTGAGCTGTTATAATACCAGCATGTTAAAAATTTATCTAGGCCTTGATTTCAGTGTGTGATCACATAATTGTCTTTTGTTTCTCCTTTTCTCATCGTAGCTCATTTGTAAGTATTGCAGATAATCACAAAACAAAATGCCAAACTCTTAGCTCGTTGTCTGAGTTCTTTGTTCCATAATTATATATGAAAACTAAACTCATGGTTAGAGACTGCAGTACTCTGTTATCAGTGCAACAAAACACAGGAGGGAGATTTAAAGCATGCCTGGTGTTACAAATTACCTACACATGAAAGGAAGAAGCAGCAGCTAACCATGAGACCAGCTATTGGTTGTACAGCTATTCCTTCATTGCTAGGATCCCATGCAGGCCTATCTACCACAGTTCAAAGCCTTCACCCACCAGCGTGTTATTTATTTTCATGTTTGTCATATGTTTATGCTCTTTTCTCTCTCCTAAGAAAAGCATGAGCAGTGCATGTTTTGTTTCCACATTTTAATTGCCTTAGGGAAAGAATCTGCCACAGATACAAAAACATGTGAATTCATCTTTCTCCAACTGTTCTTGGAAAAGAAACTATCATGTTTATACAATACAGGACAGACTTAGCAACTGTTACATGGATGGTGCCTTCCCACAGATCACAGAGTGCCTCAGTCTATTAATGACCTAAACTCCATTCAGCAGTGCCCTTGGAAAACTTCTGTTGCTAGCAAATGCTGAATCAGAAACACTCCCAAAACAAATCTGGTGTAAATTAACCTAATTATCTAAAGATTCCAGGAGCCTGGGGATTTGCAACAAAGTACTTATAAAAGCTGAAAAACAAGAACTAGGTAAAAAATTAACACATCTCCCATATGAGCAATAAACAAATCTTAATCATTCAAGTCTCATGTATGTGTAACTAACAAGGATGCTAATACATATTACAGGCTGAAACAGTTATTTACTTCTTACTAGAGTCAATAAAAGGTCCCAGGGTCAAGCCCTGGTTCTTTGAAGTCAAGGGCAGTTATATATAATTCAATGGTCATGAGTATTATCTTTCTCTCTGCACCATCTCTCATAGTCATCCATTCAACACCTGTAATTTCCATTGACTTTAGCAAAAGGACTTTTATCTATTTCTTAATAAACCCTATTTCTTAATATCTAATAACTCTGCCCATAACTATGCTGCATGTTTATTTTGTATAGTTTATCTGTGTGCTGTAACTCTTTTGCTTCTTTCTATGCAGCTGGAGATGCCTGGAAACCCAGGATGCTGAACTACGTTGGACCTTCATTTTACACACAATGTGGACAGACTGGGACATTTTTCCAGCTAACATCAGTCCTGTGAATGGTGATCATAACTGGCACAGAGCAGGTAAGTAAGGAGTTATATTTCCCTTACCTTTAGTATAATGAGAAGCAGCATAATGACAAACAGAAGAATCATTTGGGTTTCCATCTGGGATGTACATCCTAGAGAAGGATCTCTCAGTTAAGGAGGTGCCCGTCACGTGGTGTGGTACAATTAAGCTGCTGGGTTTCTTTCCTTGTGAGAATACTACAATTACCATATTTTCAGATGTCTCAATAGCTATTTTCCCTCAAAACATACAAGTCCCTGATAATAGGTAAAAAAATCCTCCAAGCCTGCAAAATCAAGTTAAAATGCTCTCATAACCCCTGTCTAATTCTGGGTAAATAGCTCCAAATCAAAGCCATTCCAAAAAGAAAGTTAAATTTATGAGACTGGGGGAAGGAAATGAAGGAAATTAGTAAGGTGAGGTATTTGGAATAAACGTTGCATTCTATTGCTTCACTCCATAAACTAGAGTCAGATTAACCTACTGAGAAACAATAACCAATGGTTTGGGGAATGTTTTCTTGGGCCTCTTGAGCTGTTTGGGGGTGGGTGGGGGTGGGTTCTGTATTGTGGAGCAGTGGAGCAGACTAATGGGATGGTTATCTTTCTATCTGAAAGATAACCATCTATCTGTATCATGGAAGAAAGAGAGGGCTTGGGTATATTTGCATTTTCTGAATTGGCCTCTATCATGCACTTTAATTCTTACTGTATTTCTCTAACAGTCATGCCCTATCTTTGTGAGTGACAAAGGCCATTAGTTGAACAACCATAACAATTCATTACCATAATTAAGGAGACTATTTAATATGTCAAAGTCTATGTTTTCTAATTAACATAGTATTTTGCATCTCTTGAATATTCACAGTATCCCTCCAGCATGAGGCTTCTGACCCAACCAAAAGATGAAGTGTTTTATGACATCAATTTTTGAATAGTCTCAAAAGTAACCTTAATAACCTATTCCATCCCTCACTGCCCATCCATTATTGCTGCTTTTATCTCCTGTCTTTTATGCCACCTCTTGAAACAATGAAGAAGAAATTGATACTCTACCCTGGAGAGTAGAGTATTGCTTCTTATCCACTAGTGTTGCCTTTTTCTTAACTTG
>VYZT01004801.1:11545-23576 GCA_013400735.1 Pomatostomus ruficeps | reverse complement strand
AACCTTCACAATAAACTTGGTTCTAAATCACTACCAGAACTGATTTAACCACAGAATCTCTGGCTTCACAAGGGAAGAAACTGTGGACTTTTCACTAAAGTTTGAAACTTGAAATCACAGCCTGAGACTATTTTACAGAAACAAACACTCGAAATAAACACAAAATATATTAATCCATGATAGATACCCTGCTTAGAAAACCTAAGGTAATAACATCAAAAAAATCATAACATACTAAGTCTTACAAAGTAGTGTTTTTGACTGGTTTGACTACACTACTTGTACATTTAACTAGAATACACAACTTTAACAAGACAATCTAAAGAGCCACACTGGGTTTGAAAACAAGCATGGAGAAATGCTGACATTTCTACAATACATCACCAGCAATGTTGGACTACACACCTGAACAATAGGAAACCATCTAGCAGTGCTAACAAAGCCATCACCTATGGAGTATTGCTTAATCATAGCTTGCAGATAATGTGTGAAATACACAGAGATACATATACAACTATGTCTGATCACAGCATGAAGCATCTAAGAGTCCATATAAGATTTTGTTCTCATCTTCCAATCCAGAGTTGCAACAATCATCATTTCAAAGCAACAATCAGCTTTTCTGCTGGCTGGCAAATTGCCAAGACTGGTCTGATTTCAGATAAAGTTATCTCTTGACACATCTCACATCTGAACCCCTAACGACAATTATTAAAACGTAATTCTACACCTGAAACATTCATACCATGAATGACGTGTAAATTGAGAACGGTGGTACAGTATTAATACCTGCCAGTTTTTTATACTTATGAGTATATAACCGGCATTATCAAGTAATACACAATAATACAATGAAAGCAGCTGCTTTCAGTAGCACCTCCCTCAATCTAATTTATGCTGACAATATACCATGAAAACAAGAAAAAGAAATCACAGAAATATAAGGTACCATAAAAGAGCTCAATACAGTGAAAGAAATGTGACTTATATTCACTTCCCACCATAAACCTATGAAAGCAGCTGTAGACCAAGCTTGTCCAAGGCATGCAGCTAATAAACGCTAACAATCCAAGATATCCTGTAAATGTTGCTATAGTAACAACTCCTCTTCAGAAAAATATTAATAAAAACATAAAGCTATCCAAGATACAACTTGGAAATCACCTTAGGTGAATTAATATCTCCCAAATATTTTTGTTTTACTCTGTTACTACTTACAACTATTTTATTTTACTCCATGCATGGTATATTAATTCCTCCTAATACAATTAAATTAAATGTTTGCTTTCCATCTCATTACATATTGAAGAATTACTTCTTGTTAAATTATGCAACCTAAAAAATGCAAATAGGTGGTTGTCACACTTCCAGTACCTTTTATCCAGCTAGCAACATTCATTTTCAAAAAACTCATTTTGGATGTGCTTTATCTATGATTCAAGACCTCAACAAATTATTAAAAATCCCTTCCTAGTACCACTATAGAAATATTATTTTTGATATTATCAATATAATAAACAGCACCTTAAAGAAGAAAAATATAAAAGTAGTAAATATTATTTTTGATATTATCAATATAATAAACAGCAGCTTAAAGAAGAAAAATATAAAAGTAGTAAAAGATAAAATATTAATTAAGGCAATTCTTACTCTTTGTTGTCCTTCATACCAATCATCTTCATCAAACCAGTGGGAAATATAAGTCATCCAAGCCATGACGGAAGGCATAGGTGAAATAAAAAATACAGAACCTGAACACATACAAGTACAATGAGTTCTGTGCTAAAATTTACTCAACAAGCTACTCAAAGATCAGATCTGAAGTCTGTGGAATGATTTGAGATTAATAAGCTTTAAATTCATAAAGATATAATCTGAAATACTTTTAACAGCAATTTAAGTGTTCTACCTATTGGATTTTCTAATGGAAAACAGAAATCAATACTAAAACAATTAATGTATTACATATTCCAGTATTTAAAATTAAAGCAGGCTAGTGCTTCAGGATTGATTTTGCTGTGCTTCTGAGCTCTGAAAATTAGGTGCTGTTCGAGTCATTCTTATCTGTCTCCTAAAAAATTACCTTCCTTTTTTACAAATATACTGTCTGTACAAAATGTAGTTTAGTGCACAAAAGCTGGTATTGAAATGTAAAATATCCTTGGAATCAAGGGGAATGATTTGTTTTGATTACGTAGGGAGTGGTTTCAATTGGCACAGTAGGAGGGGCCAAAATTATCACAAATGCCAAGCATCGGTTTAATGATTTTTAAGAGGGAAAAAAAAAAATAAAGCTGCAACTCCATTGTTCACAGCCAGCAGAGCCTGAAGAGTTCAGCTGCAGCCACCAATGCTGGGTGAAAAATGTAAAATGCCTAATTTAACTAATTCATCAGAATGGATCTGCTTCTTTTCTCTTCCTCAGCAGAGTTTCACATATCTGACAGCATTTATTCCTTCTGCAGGTAATATCCTTTCTGGTATGCTTTCAAGTTTCACATTAGATTTCACAGTGCATTATCCCAATGAAAATGAAAGGTAAAACGCAGAATAAAAGCTGTACTACCACATTTCAGCACTGCAGCAACACACTTCCATCAGCTGTGCTATTTAGGAGACATTATCATACAAATCTGACTGCATGGTTACAGCAACTATCAAATCCTCAACAGAGACTGTGCAGACCTAAAAAAACCCAGTTTCTTAAGAAGCCTACAATCCAGACACCTCTGCGTTTCTATACTGACTTAACAAGCTGTTCCCCAGAGTTTGTAATATAATGAATACAAAAATGAAATAGTTAAGTCCATTGTTTAATCAAGAAATAAACAAAGCAAAGGAGGAAATGAACAGCAGGAAGTACCAGCTACTAACTGGCCAACATTACTTACCATTTCCACAGAGCAATTCTGTGTCATTACCTGTCCTATCCCAGAACATGTAGTGTCCATTAAGGGTACTGTATATGGAACCTTCATTTTCCAGGGGAATAAAGGAAAGCAGCAATACTTTTGGTTCCCACCCACTTACTCAGAAATTCTGACATCCAAGGGGAAAAAAACCCAAACCAAAAATACAAACCATACATGCAAAACCATAAATATTTAAATCAAGACACCCAGTAAAAGGAAGTAGCATTCCAAGACAGCCAGATTTTTGTGGTTATAGTCCTCCATGTAAATAGATACAGACACAAGAATATACAGAAGAACTTCCTACAATACTGCTGAAATTTTTCAAATTACTTGCTCTTTGAGATTTCAGCTCAAACATTAACTATGCAAAGTGCACAGAGTTGCATGGTCTCATAAACTGTATGAGAAACATATGACTAATACAGTCACCTCTAATCACAGTGCTGAAGGAATCTCTAACCATAACCATGGTTGATGAGCAAACAATAAAAATGTTATTGATGTACCACTTCCATGAAAAAAATTTTACAAATTGTTAATCAAAACATATCCACATTATTACTACTTGTTACACATGAAAATTGTGGTTTCAAGTAAATCAATACTTGCCCATTAAGGAAAGTCTTCACTTTCAGAGTGTTCTGTCTGTTTTATAAGGGCACACAGTATCACTGAGAATCTTGATCAAAGAATTACAAGGCGTTCAACAGTAAAAAACTTGTTTATCTTTTATGCCTGTAGCTGTTTCACCAACTGTGTGAACTGAGTTTTCTAGTCTCAACACCAACCTGTCAGAACAATGAGTCTCTCAAGACAGACAAACACTGATTCACATTTAGTTTCAGTATTATGAGGGAAACATGAGCTAAATGGATATGGATACTGTATTATCCTTTCAATAAACTGGTAATATCTTCAGCTCAAAAGTGCACATGCAATTAAAATCTTCCCAGGATAGCAGATGGGAACTTAAACTGCTTAAAAAGATCATTACAACTTCCTGTAAATAAATTAAGAAGTTTTGTGTTACATTATACATGAAAAATAAAGACAAGAAAGACTGCAAATGCATCATGAATCTATTATATTTTTTTGCCTATTTCATTATTCATCTCCAAGTGCTGGGAAAACTATACTATGACGTGTTGGTCTTGGCTAGGGTAGAGTTAATTTTCTTCCCAGTGGCTGGAATAGGGATATGCTTTGGGTTTGTGTGGAACAGAAATGACAACATAGAGATTATAATTAATATAGATTACACAGAGCCAAGGCACTTTCTGGAGGTGCATGGGAAGCTGTAAGGAGATTCAGCTGGGACAGCTGACCCCAACTGACCACAGGGATATTATTCCAGACCATACTGCATCATGCTCAGTACGCAAGGTGGTGGGAAGAGGGATGGGGGAGAGGGAAGCATTCAGTGGTTTATCTTCCCGAGTAACCACTAAGGGGGCCCTGCTCTCCTGGAGATGGCTGAACACCTACCCCCCCCGCCCCCCATGGGAAGCAGTGAAAGAATTAATGTTTTAGCTTTGCTTGTGTGCAAATGATTTTGATTCCCCTATTAAACTGTCTTTATCCCAAACCATGAGTTCCCTGGCTTTTACCCTGCAGATCCCCGATCCTGCCGGTGGGGAAGTGAGAGAATGGCTGCGTGGGGCTTGGCTGCTGGCTGGATTAAACCAGTATAAAAAAAGTATGTGTAGGATGAATAAAACTATGTGTACTAAATATTATAATAAAAATACGAAAAATCTCAAAGCGTTCCATCCCTTAAATTGTTTGAATTATGTTAATATTATTAAATGCTTTATAAGTAACTTACTATGTTCTTAACCTGAAGTCCAGTTGGTACCTCCAGTTAAATGTTCTTTGATCTCAATTTAAGGACAGCAAAATGTACTATGATAGATAGACCAAAAGAGACATCTTCAAGGTGTATACAGTCTTACAATATATTGCCCAATAAATTTGTTTACAATATTCTAGAAGGAATAAAAAAAGACAAAACATCCTGTTCATTTGATGCAGAAACAATTGTTTAATTCTTGAGCTGACACAGGAAAATTACACGATGCTCTGTCAGTGGACGATCAGGTTGGACGTTATGGAAAGGTTCTTCACTGAGAGGGGGGTCAGTCCCTGGGACAGATTCCCCTGGAAGCTTTCATGGCACCAAACCCGTCAGGTTTCACTGAGCATCTGGACAATGCTCTCAGTCATGTGGCATAGCGAGGAGCAGCAAGTTGGACTCAATGACCCTTAGAGATCCCTTCAAATTTAAGATATACTATGATTCTGTGATCAAACTTGTGCTGCAGACATTTCACAATCCTTCCTTTGGAATATGTACTCTGATTTTAGCTCATTTCAGATTGACTAGGCATAAATACAAAAAACCCAAAACAGTCAGAAGGACAAAATGGAAGGGATGTTGAAAATTATGATGCTTTAGGATATGAACATCAGAATGTGTCGTTAAAGTTCAGCACTACAATGGTCAAGAATTACTAGAAACCAAATACAACCAACCATCCCACCCTGCCAAAAAAAAAAATTAAAAAAATAAAAATCAGTGGTTATTTTCTCTTTGTATTTCATACGAAAATTGATCTTCTGGACATTCCAGAACAGATATCTGTTTATTTTAAGAGTAAACTACTACCTTGCTCACTACAAATACATGACCTTAAGAATCTGGAAGGATATGCTGGAGAGTATAGTGGCCTCAATCTCTACACACTTAATAAACTGTACCTAAATATAAAATACATATATAGTTTACCTAGAAAACACGATAAAAGATTACACCTGAAAAGAATGTCTTCTACTGCATCAGAATGAACAAACTGATGCTACTCTCCCATGTTATGTGGCAATATCAGAACTCAGCAATGCATTTCAGTTATGAATAAAGATTTTCAAGAATGGATGACAGGCAAGAAATCTCTATTTTGATCTTCCACTTTTACCACAATATTTGCTGTTAGTTAATAATTTGAAGTTGATATACTGTGACAAAACCATGCACTTTCTTTTCCAAATACATCTCTAACCCCTGTTTCTATTTCTACTTAAATATTATATAGAGAAATATTTAGATATTTGTGTGTATAACTTCTTGAAAAAGTAGTTTCAGATATTCTTGCCATTAATCAGTAGCATTATGTATGTTTCAAAACTAAGAATTATTTTCATTTAATTCAATTTTTACCTCAGAAATGTTTATTTTTGCTGCACCCAATTCTATGAGAAAATTCCCTGCCAATCCATGTAGACATAATTTCCTAATATGTCCCATCATCGCTCTAAAAATTATCTCCTTAACTACTGAATTACTAAAGATTAACATATTATGACTTTGCATTTTGAAGACACAAAATTCATTATAGGAATGTCTTCATAACAAAAATGCACAACAAATAACCCAAGAACAAAACACTTAAAAATTTCCTTAAATTACAAAAGTATAGAAATTAATTACTTTCACAATTTATATGCCATTATGCAAATTCATTACACCAACATCTATAGTAAGAAGTCAATTAAATGCTCAGGTTTTATTTATTAACTAACACTTTATGAATCTTTATACTGAAAATACGAAACATGGAATGATACCAAATATCCTAAAATAAATCCTAAAATACAATGTTTAGAGTAAAGCTGTGCAAGAACCAATCATAGGATAATGACACAGCAAACCTGTGCCTCAGCAATCTGATGTTGTACGAGGTCAGATGAGAATTAGATTACCCTAGACATCCCCTACTCCTCCCAAGCTACTAATGGCACAAACATAGCAGGGCTCTAAATAGTTGACCTTTTTTATTTTTTCCCTCACTTGCTCTTTCCCAACAAGGATTTATCAGGACAAGAAGACATACAGGACAACCAGGCCACCTTACAGTGATTAGAATAAGCTGTAAGTGACAGATGTGCAACACTATCATCACCACCAGATCTACACTGGGCTCAGACTTTCACACAACCTTCTCAAAAGCTACTTTTAAGATTGAGCTTTATCAGTTTATGCAGGAGATCAAGCTTTAGCTACCAAAAATAGCAGTGGATTGGACTTGATCATGTACCTTCTTAAATATGTTCCATAACTGGATTTTAAAAGTAAATTCAATGAAGCTTTACAGTCTTTCTCTAAAAAAATAAATTAACATTTCTTCATTAAAAAATTGTAAATATATAGATATATTTATAGATATATATATAAAAATAACCATTTTTACTATGGCTTAGCAGATGCCATTCTGATTCTGTGAAGAATATAGATAACATTTAAGAAACGGCAAAGCTAAGTATCTCCAGTTGTGTCCTTGGTCAAAAAAGACAAAAAGGGCACACAGTATATTTACAGAGAAAAGTTATAATCTCATTCATAAAACTATGTCTGTATCAAAATACTTGTCTCAGTTTCATAATCACTACTTATAAGAAGTTTGAATGTAGTCAACACTAAAGTGCCCCAGTTATGGTTTAACCTGGCAGGTAGCTAACTCCACATGATGACTTTTGGTCTGTCAGCAAACAGTTCATATGCCAAAAAACATGTTGCATGTAGTTTTTTTGTATCATGCTCATAGGATTTACCTGTCTGGCTAAGTCATTCCATTCTAACATATTCTTCAGATACACATTAGATTCTAATAAATTTAGATTATAACTGTAAATCCCTGTCTGGAATTATGATGAACACATAGTAAAGTGAATATTTTAATTACATCAACTTTTTATACTATAGTTTGCTGATTTGGATGTTAAGATAAATATAAATTATTTACTATTAAGTACATTTCCATGGCAGATATAAGAAATAACATACACACTTCCTCATGCACCAAAAACTTTCATATGAAGAAAAAAATATCTGCATCTATAGCCCAAAAAAGACCACAAAGAAAATAAACTGAAAGTAGGAAAAGATTTAATAAAATAAAATAAATTCTTTCTAGCTGTGAAACTCAAAGTAATATTCAAAATCAACTATATTTGTTAATGGATTTGCCACAATAAGAAAGGTTAAACATTCAAAGTGGGGATGACATCCAGCTGTGTATCAACTTACTAACTTTCCAAATTTGAACAAGTAGTTAAAGCTGGACATGGGCACAAAAGAGATGATTTTATTAGAAAAAGAGATAAACTCTTGAAAAGTTTGTCTCCAATATAATGTTCTAAAACATGAGATTTTCTGCCCTAGGAATTTTCACAGAACAGTCAGTTTAACAGGTTTCTTCTGACTCTTCAGGGCCACTTGTGCCTGAAAACCATAACGGCAAAAGAACCCTGAAAAAGCAAACATCACAACCAACCCCCAAATTAGGAACTCTTTAATTGTAAAAAGACTGCCATTGATTGTCTGGGAAACCTGAACAGGATACAGCTACATACCTGTTCACAGCCCGCAGCTAGGTACAAAACACATGCTGTAGGTTAGCAAAAAATGGTTACAGAGCTCTTATCAACACTGACCCCACACTTGACAAGGGAAGTCTCAATCTTTCTTTCATGAAACCTAAAGCCTAAAGCAATAGATGATATTGATCTCCGGGATCTGACATATCCTATTTCATTCCATCATTATCAGTCCTGCATCACAGGTATTTTCAGACAATAGGTAACAACTTGAAAAGAAAGTTAAGGGAATGAAAATAGTGGCATTAATTAGTTCTCTCAGACCTTGACTCACATATGTGGGGTAAAAAAATTAAATGTAATTAACTCTAGCATAAAACCTCCAAATGACTCTTTAGCCAGATTGAAAAAGAGAATACAGAAGATTAAAACCAAAGAGATTAGGTTTCAGACTGTCAACAAACCATGCCATTTATATCTCATTAAGAAAGAGGTTACAGAGCATGTTATCTAATGGTACAAGTAAATGTCAACAATTAAGCCTAAGACAGAAACAAGCTAGATCTTAAAATATGTAAGACAAAGGGATGAGATAAACATTATGTCCCTCTCCCCTTCCCAAAGATGCAAACAGAGCTGGTGGGTTTTAAGAGACCATGAAATTGAGTATATACTACACAAGTATTGTACATGAAGCAGAATGGAATCAGTCAAAAGGAGAGAAAGAGGAAAAAACTCTTACCAAAAAAAAACCCCTTACAAAATCAGTCAACCACTGGATGTAATAAACCATGGGAAAAGTATGAGCCACCAACAGGATGTAGCCAGAAGAGACGTACAACATCTTAGGAAAGGTATTGTCAACAGAGAAGGAGGCCTAACACCATTATACTGGTCATTCATTAATTATGTTTGGTTAGCACATTCAAGAGAGATGGATGTAAACATTTAAATACAAGGGTTTAAAAAATAATGAAACAAGGAGGGAATTATCAGAGATACAGAAGTGTTATAATCAAGACATCACACATGCTAAACAGCTGGGTTCACACTGGTCACATTGGCTACAAGGCAGACAAAGGTTCCTGAAGCTGAAGCAAATTTATAGTCAGTAGAAGCATTAAGAAAAAATCTTCATTAAGGAGGGGAAAGGCAGTATTAACCTCATCAATATAAGACCTATAATATACAGCCCAAGAAAAAGAAAAAAAAAAATAGATTACATCAATCTCTTTCCACTGCAACAACTGCTTCTGAGAGCCTCTACCATCATTAAATAGGAAATTAGATACTGGACAACAAATAAAAAGACTCACCACTGATGAAGATCTTAAAAATGATTATTTATCAACTTGTTTGCTTACACACAGTTTCCCACATACAACTAAACAAAGTAGCCCGAGTGAAAAAATGTAAGGAGGAGACTTAGCAGAGATAACTGTGTAGCCGAGGTCATCAACATAAATTAATACACCAACAAAGAAAGAACTGGAAAAGGCAGTTCCTACACTTGAGACTGCCTTGAGAACTAATATATGATACCGTCAACAAATAAAAAAATTAGCAAAGTTCTAGAGGCCTTTACTGACAACCAAATAAATTCCACACATACCAGCAAAACCAAATTCTCCAGCCAGTACTAGATCAGGATAAGGAATAAATGGCCCCAAGGTGTGCTTATAGGATGCAAGTGGGGAAAAGGTTACCATGAAAGCTTCTGTCTCTCCCCAGTGCCCATAATACAGCTCAGCTGCTACCATAAATAATGGCTAGCCTGAGTGATCTGAAGTCACTGAATTGCCTATTCCCTACAGGGCAACTCACAGATCTTGCAGTCACTTTCTGTAATTCAAATATTGTATGATATTTACTTATCTTTCTGTCCTGCATATCTTTTGCTTTATAGAACAAATTATGTCAGTTATACATCACCACCACGACTTGGTGAAGTAACTCTTACCAGCCACATTGACTTTAACTCACAGACTGCAGGAAGAGGAAATACTGCTTTCCCTAAGTTATCATCTTCTATTACCACAGCTAGAAATAAAACACTGAATTAAATGGACCATTAGGACTTATGAAGGACTTTCTTATGTTGTTCTTGCTATGTGGGAATTTTCCTTATAGCAGATGACCAAATGACAAGTTTACTGCTGTGTTTTGGGTCCTTTAAATAGCCAGAGCTACTCAAAGAGTCCAAGATTTGGTATAATAGAACATATAAAATTTGGAAACTGTGGAAGAAGACTGTAGATATCTTGTCAGGGAGAATAATTAGTAAGTGAACAAACACAATGGTTGCATAATATTTTAAATTTTTTGCATTATCTGTATAATTCCATGAATACTCCACATTACATTGGCATGTTCTTTATACCACCATGTCTCCACACAGATGACAACAATTTGCCAAAGATGACTACAGTCTTGAAGTGAAGCTTTCGAATAGTTTTGAAATGCAAAAAATAAATACTGATAACACAAAGTTATCGAGACTGATTTGTATGACTTATTCTCGAACAGAAACCATAAAATGCATCAGTAACTTATACAGTTGTGCATGTAATTAGGAAAGGACTGTCACAAAAGAAGTGTATTTTCTGTATTTTAGGACTACAAAAAATTAGGAAGTGCAAAGATTAGAACCTTGAACTTATTTTAAAACAATGGGAAATATGCTTTACCAGAAATAACTTAAAGCAAAATAACTAAAAGAACATCTGACTGTTTACCATGTGTTTATTATCAGAATTCTTCCCCCGTTATACACTTATGAATAGCAGGTAGCCGCATAATGTCATGGCAAAATTTTAAAATAAGGTATACACCGGAAGGCTCTACACCACTCCCACAAAAACCCTCCAGAATTAGTTAGAAAGAGACACAATGAACTTCCCAGCCCATTAAGTTTTTGAAAGACTAAGTGCACGGCACTCAAAAAGATACTCTTGAAGCAACAGAGTTTATGGCTCAGAAGGAACATTTCCAAGTATTTATGTTCTATATCATGCCATGGTTAAGCCCATTATTAAGAACAATAATCGATTCTAAAATCCAGGATTGTGTTCTTCACTGCAGCGTTACACATAATTAAAGATCTTGCTCAGACTTTGATTTCATACCTGCCATCCTCAAACCTTTCAAAACAGTTACTCAAATTGTTGCATGACAACATCTATGTAAAGCAACAGCTCTTAAGATATCAGAGGAATTTTTTAAACAGAAAAAAACCCCTTTAACTTATTTCTTCATTCACGGAGTCTGCCGTCTTAAATTCACTTTCATAAGCTTTGCTTACTTAGCTTGTAGTTTGCTTTTGTACTCGAATGATTTTCTTAATTCTCTAAGCTTGATTTTGCTTCCCCCTCCCACACTCGTCCCAGCTGGGAAAAGCATTTATAGTATAAATAACCCAAAGCTCTCTCTCCCTACGGAGGGCAAGCGTTTGCCACGCAGCTTGCTTCCTTTAGATATTACTGCCTCCGCCTTTACTCGATCTTAAGTTCGTGTTTCCGCACAAGCACGTTTGTAGAGAGATACACACACAGCAGGACAGTCCCCAAAACAGTGCAAAATCCCGACAATACCGTCAGACGGCTCCTGGATGTTTCAGACACCGCCCGTAGTTCCGGGAGCTCCCGGGGCCGCTCCGTCCGCAGAGCGCAGGTGGGCGTAGGGCGGCGCGGCCCGGCCGAGCCCGCACAACCGGCTCGCCGCGGGCTGAGCCTCCCGGGCCGTGCCGC
>VYZT01004801.1:0-11500 GCA_013400735.1 Pomatostomus ruficeps | reverse complement strand
CGGAGCGGGGTGCCCGGGGCGTGTGGGGCCCCCGGCCCCGCCCGCGCTCCGGAGACGCCTGCGTGCCCGGCGCTGGGCGCTGCGCCTCGACCGATCAGGGCTTACAGCGGTAAGCGCTGGCCTGGCGGTAGGGCTGGGAGGTCTTGAAGGTCTCTTCCAATCTTAGTGATGCTGTGATTGTGTGTGATTGTTCCATGCCCGTTCTGACTGGGGCGGCGGCTGCGGAGGGGAGGTTTCAGAGCTCGCAAGCCGCATTCCCCGTTACCGTGAGGGCACCAGAAACCAGCGCCAGGCGGGAAGGGCGGATCTTGCGCGCCCGAAGTGTCACTGGGGGCGTGCTGGTCCAGCCCCAAACGTCCCTGTAGTCGAGCCAAGCACTGTAAGGTGACATGAGTATTGTGCTGTAGCCGCACCTCGTTTGCAGAGACCGTGGCTCCACGCCGAGGGGCTGAAAGGAACTGCAGGCTAACTCACTCACTAATCCCGGCAAACAGGAGTCACAAAACGCATTCCACCAGATTCCACTCCATCTGGGGTTATGAGCTACATTTGCGGGTTTATGAATCACAGACATTTATGGGGCTACAACTGCTCGTTTTTCTCTTTTACTTTTTCCCTCCTCCAGCTTTTGTGCAGCTGGACGGTGGCTTGCAGTGTGGAACTTTCTTGTTTAGTGAAAAGCATTTTTCCTTGTAATATTTTTCAGACAGAAGAATTTCCTGGTCCAACTCAGTTTACCACCATTGCTGTGTTTGTGTCAGTGTTTCCCATGCAAACAGTGGGAAGGTAGCACATGGACTGTGAAACTAGAGTCCCAACGATAGTTCTTGATTTCTTTCATTAAAGCTAACAGAATCCACTGTACCTGATATGTATGCACACTCAAATAAGAAAAATGTCTTCTTACCCTGTTCTCTGCAAAAAAGCTTTGTGTTGCTTGAGAAGATCTGTTATACCATGTAATTCCAGACACATTCTTCTTTAGCAGAAGTAACTGAGAAGAGGTGGATAAGGAATCACTTTGTCTATGATTTACTGGGCAGAAAATTTACAACATACATCACCTGCCAGCAAAACTTGTCTTTAATTCACATTCTTACTTGGAAGACTATGCTATGTTTTAACATAAATTATCTTAAAGATCATAGCAATCATACTTGGTCATAGTCCCAAGCACTATCTATATTCCATATCCAGCAACAGTCAGCACAAGAAGTAGGTGCAGACAGAGTATGGAACAAAAGGCCCTAAAGTATTATACTTCAAGGAAAGTTTCTAGCAGAGGTATATGCAGAAAATATAAGGCAAAAAATGTGTTCTTTCCCTCTTGATATTGTATTATCTTTTGGCAATTATAAACGATGAGATTCTTATACTAAATATTGCATGGCTATGTACCCCCGACATTTATCCACCATCCTAGACTTTTGATCTCCAAAACATCTGACAACACTGAACACTATTTTTAAAGTCAGCATTTGCATTTGTTATTTTTAAGACATCCATCTGGAAATCCATGTCCTCCCTTTTTACTGATGGATAGCAAATACTTTTCTGTTCAATTTCTGTCTGTTCATGCTCTTTTCAGCCAACCCTTCCACCAGTTGAAGAGATCTAGTGTTTTGACTCTTAGATAAGATCTAACTGATAAATACAAATTACCACACTTGTTGCCTTTAGCTTTTCTAGTTAAACTTAATTCTTTTGGCCTAGAGTGACTGGAACTGCCTAGAGGTTATTCCTAGAAAAGTGTCAGTCTGTTGGTCAAAAGACTGGTTCATAGGATCATAATATAGTAAAAGAGGATGATTCAGATTAGAAGGACCTTCTAAGACAATCTAGTCAAACCTCCTGTTCAAAGCAGGGGGAGCTATGAGGAGTGGACAGACTGCTCATGGTTTTATTTTGGCAGTCCTCCACTGAACTTACTCCATTTTGTTGATGACTTTCTTGTGTTGGGAGCCCAAAACTGGAAGCAGTATTACAGATGTGGCCTAGGAAGTGCGTAGTAGAGAGAAAGAAGTTAAGTATGTAAAACAGAAATCAGTTTTATTGCTTTCTCTTTTATATGCTAAGGATAGAAACCTTTTCTTTAAATAGAACTAAGCACATTTGAGTGAATAAAGTAATTTTCTCTGGATTCTGAGATTACATTTAGCACTGCATTCTCTGTTATGTTTTTTTTTTTAGTTACTCAGAAAATAAATAGAATTTTTACTATTAGGAGTCTTGATTAACTTAGGCATACCTAATAACTCCCTCATGCAACGTGTCTAGCTCTACCACACTACTAAGAACAAATCCTCCTTTTTCTAGCTTCTCTGTGACTTTCAGCTCAAGAAATAAACGTATCAAGGTGAAAGGCAGTAATTTATTGTCATCCATGTCCACTATACACAGTCTTATCTGCAGCATTAGTTATAGTTACTAGAGCCGTAAGTTCTTGAAGAATTTTTTCTTGTTCTTTCTCAGTCACTGAAATCTAAGCTGAAGTTTATTCAGCTAGTTGTTTCTTTTTACCAGAGCTCTCTATTTTCTCCTGCACTCATGTTATTAAAAAAGGATACATTTACCCCAATTATGAATAGTACAATAAAACTAGTAGAAATAGAAATTTGAATGGATTGAAAATGCAATTTCATTTTCCATCATATGTACAATCAATAAGTGTTGTCCTGAGTTTTGCAGTTTTTCAATGTTTCTCTTTGCTGTGATACTTTCTCACACATTCTGTTGTAAACATGGCCATGTTTTTGCTAACTATCTATGTTTTTGCTAACTGTCCTTGTTGTTTGTCATTCCATTCTCCTAGGCGGAGAAATATGATGGACTTTTCTTTGACCAGTGGGATTGAGAGGTGGTGATTTCTACCTCCAATCCACGGTGATTTATAAGAACATATAAATAAAGTCAGAGGGTTCTGCCCTCTCCTTTTTTGGACCCTCCTTTTGCTTGCTCTCTGTGGTCTCTCATTTGGCTCTCCTTTTTGGCTCCTCAACCTGGTCGGCTACGTGTGTTTGTGTCCATATAGTACAGGGAACATCCACAAATAAGTACTTAGAATTTTAGTAACTTTCATTTTATTCCAATGATATGACTGACCTCTGGTGGGAATCTGTAAATATTATTTTAATTTCTCGCTAAGAATGGGTTTTTTTCCCACTAGTGATCCTTGCTTAACTTGCTACCTGGAAGAGATCATATGCCTTTCTACCTCATGTTAACTGAGGTAGAAATTATATTCAGCAAATGATTTCATGGGAGACTCAGACTGGTGATTATCTTTTGGTGTTTTTTCTAAGAAGTCATTACTGAAAGGTGTCAAAATGAGAAATTACATGAAAGAAGCTTAATTCATTGTGTTTCATCCATGCAGTTGTTTTGTTAGGTGCATACAGTCTCTGCTGTGACGAAAATCAGTAACATTTCATAAACTATTTTAAGTGGAGGAATGGCCACTTCAGCAGTGCCGTTGCTGTTTGTTGGTAGTTACGATGTTAGGATTGCCCAGAATTCATTTCAGGAAATGAAATGCAATGAGTCCAACATTTGCAAATGAGATCAGGCCAAATAAGAAAATCCCACTTGCCCTTAGTCACTTGTACAATGTAGACTTTGAACAGCTTCTGCATGACATGAGGAAGAAGAAGGTGACAGACACTTTCTGGCTGATGATTACTGGCAGTTTTCAAGAAGCAGTAACCATGGATAATCACTATTCTGAACAGGCTGGCAGACAGGCTCTGGTTACCAAATCTAGCACTTGAGTGAGATTCACTTTGAAGCACTGGACCAGTAGGTCATTACTGTTTTTTCTCACAGGAGTCCCACAAGATCTTTCACAGTCTCACGCAGAGTAGCTCAGTTTACTAGAGCCTAGGTGTCGAAAACTGAAATATTCTTGTTTATGACATAAACATTTTTCATTAAGGACTTTCGCTTATTATAACAAAAACTATATTACAAAAGCTGCAGAAAAGAGTGAATGGTGCTCTGATTGAGGCCCTGGATCGCTCTCTAATGAAGATAAGATAAAGTAACAACTCAGGGCTGGGGACATTCACAGAGCACAAGCCCAACACCTTCGCGGTGGAGACCACAGCCCCAGGGCTATCAGCTGCCAGGCCAGCACAGACCCTCGACCCCCTGAAGAGTGGGGAGAGGAGAGGTTTTGGGTGTAGCGCTCAACTCTCCTGTGCAGAGGAGGTGAGCTGAGGGCCCCCTTCACCTGGAGAGAGGCCGCAGGCACATGAAGGACAGAGGGGGTGCCATGGCCCATCAAAGATTCCCCCAAAGGGGTCCCCAGACCCTGCACCAGAGATGATGCAAGGGATCTAATGCTTTTCGGGGACCACAAAACTGCCCGGGGTTCTGCAGAACAATTTATCCAGCGCCCTCAGTCAGACAGACGTCCGCAGAGGAGCGGTATCTCTTTGTCTATCTATTTACCTAGGTATTGACTCCGCAGCGGAGGCAGAGCAGTCGTTATTAATAAAGCAGGTAGAAGCAAAGAAGTGAGAACAGACTCACTGATAGCATCACCCAGGTTTTATTGTCTCTTCAGGATGTGAGCTATCAGAAAGATGTGGAGGGAGTGGTTACACAGAGTTTTAAGGGGAAAGGAAATGGGTGGTCAGAGGGGAAGGGTCCAGGGTCTCACCAAATCACAGATTGATGGGGGATGACAGTTTTCCCATGAGTTCTGGGCAAAGGCAGAACATATTTGCATTAACCAATGAGTGTTACAGAAAAGTAGAAGTTTCTAGTAATTGTTGAATAGTAATACAATGTGATGAATATTAAAATAACAGAGCTGGAACAGAATCTTTGATTGACAGGGTTAAAACATGGCAGCTAGGGGATTTCCCCCTAAGCTCATTGCCACAGGGATCCACAGGGTTGCAAGGGGCAGTGTCAAACCTGGCCCCCTTAGGGGAGGCACCTGGATGTTCCCACCTTCTCAAAATGTATATTAATCCACTGGATTCTATAATCTGTGGCGTGGCGTGGCAGCTGCAGCGGGGAACCCTCACCACCCAGAAAAGCGAATGGAGGGGAGCAATGAGATGTTGTTGGGACCCCCGGAAGGGTGATACGCTCCCACCTAACCCCTGTCACTCTCTCCCTGTTCCCCCCCACCACCTTTGTTTCTTTCTCGTTTTTTCTTTTTCTTTCTCTTGACCTCTTTTACTGTTAAATAAAATATATCAATTTTTTGGCACCAACATCTAACCTCATTTGGTTTTAATGACGTCTTTTGGATATATTTTGAACCTTCAAAGTTCTTTCCATTTTATATGCAGAGATTTAGCTTTCTTTGCTCTTCTGGGTTTAAACCAGATCATAGCACTAGGTGTTTAGGGTAAAATGAATTGTTTGCTCTAATCTATTGACTGTATTGATTAGGTCATTACTGACTATAATGGGAATTTTAAACACCTAAATTTAAACTATCTTCAGAGTTTTAGTGGCAGATATTTAGGCTAGGTAGCACCACCATCCTGGAGTGATACTCCCCAGAAGACCCTTGCATATTGCAGAGCTACTGGCCAGATAACACTGAACCTGAGAAGGCTCAGGCCTGTGCTGTGCTGTGCTGTGCCGCACATCCCACCAGGCTCTCATGCCTGTGGCTGTAGGACACTATCAGCCAGCTCACTGAGACAGAGGAGACTACAGACTGCTCCCACTTTGGCTCCTGGTGGCTTTGCCATTATCTAAAAGTGCAGTAGGAAGTTTTCCTGTGAATAATATCTTTCCTGTTCAGGAGTAGAAATGATGAATATAGTTATGTATACGTAAAAAAAATTTCTATAGTAGCTCAAATGACCAATATGGGATAACCTTTTCTACCGGCAGGGTCTGCATGGTGTGCTGCACCCTGACCAGGAGCCTGTTCAATGCTGCACAGCTTTGGGCTCGAAGCATCTAAAGGAAGGTAAGATTACCTGCACTATTCTCTATTTCTTTATTTTTTTAGCTATAATAAAGAGCATTTTAACTTAGACTTTGCAGAGTTCAAGTGCCTTTCTAACTGGGAGCACCAGTGTCTCATAATGCAAAACACCTCCTTTTCTGATTTTTTTCTTTTCTTTTTCAGAAACATTAGTGGGATTTCTAGTCTACATAGAAGGGGAAAAAAGTAACCCTAGAGGCAAATATTTTAGAATCAAAAAAGTGTTGAGGCTTCTCTGATTCCCTTCTTCAGGTTTTGTACAGTTTCAATTGGCTTGGCAGAACTCCTTCGAAGTAGAAAAGGCAAGGAGCTGGCAAATGTAATTATATGTAACTCTTTTTATAGACCAGAACAGATAAATTTGATGCACTAGAATAGAGGTTCCCTGAGAACTTTATGCTCTCACACATCTGTACAGGAACAAGCTCTTACTAACAGTACATACAAGCCTTTTTGTTAAAGGCAGTACATCCTAATGTCATGAGATGTGCTCAGGCCCTACAGCAGTAACTCATGTCTATGTATAGGTCCCTACAACCAAGATCTATGAATAAATTATTGAGACTCTACTTGAAATCATTATTTCCTTGTTGCAATGTCTTCTGTAGTGGTCCACTACAGCATTTCCATAGAATAATAAAATCATCAAGGTTGGAAGGGACCTTCAAGATCATCAAGTCCAACCATCAGTTTTGCATCACTAAATATCAAATGCATAAACATAAGATGATAAACCCAAGAATGAACTCTCTTGGATATTATAAGATGTGCTGAATGGACCCATGGATGTAAAAGTACAGTGTGTTCTCCCTCTTGATTGCTTCCTTCTTCTCCTCCATAGCCTTCTTCAGAGATAAGGAAGAAAGGGAGAGAGAGGGATGGGTATAAATTGTTCCATCATTCAGCCCCACTAACAACACCTCTTACTTCACAGGTAGCAATCATATTTTTTCTCAAATACTTTATTTCATGCACTTCTAATTAAACTTTCTCATCTCACATTTAGCGTTAAGTCCTGTGAACTAGGTTCCTTTCTTTTTGAACTAATAGATTAGATATTAGAAGCTATGTGTTATGAGTTGCTTATGTTTCATAGCATCTAGGCACTCAATATTTTAGTTTTAGATAACTGCAAAAACTGGGGTAGTATCAGGTTTTTAATGATAGATAACTTTTCTACTCATTATTAGTAATTCTTTGCTGGTAGAAAGGAAGAAGCTGTGCAATTGCTTCAATAGCAACAATAGTTCAAAAGCAACAACAGATGTCAGCTGTACAACTATTTTATGTAGTTTTAAATTTATTGTTACTCATGCTGCAAGCTCTTGGCACTTCCAGTGAACTTGGATATTGCAGCACTGCTCAGGCCCAGATCTGCCAGCAGATCAACCAGATCTATCATCATACACAAAGACTGAAATCAGCCCTTTGGCTAGGGAAGTCTGTCATGCTCAAACAGCAGTGGCTGGATGCAGATGAGGTGGGTTTAGGTGATTTCCAATACAGTGCTGTGTCCAGTGCCAGCAGGCGTGTGGGTCATGGAGCTCCCTGGGATGTGTCAAGGAACAGGGATATGTGGTGGAGCTGTGTGCTGTGGGCAGGGGCCATGCAATGGGACTGCAGGATGGCACTACAGAGCACGGGGCATGTGTGGGCCAGACATCACCACCTCAGGAGATGGAGACTGGAAATTGGCTAGAGTCAGGGGTTTCAGTTTTCACTGAAACTTCAGTTCTGTGGTAGTCCTGTTCACTGTCGGTACATTAAATTGTAAATTACATTCTGATCTCTTCTCTCACGGGTTTGTGAAATAATTTCTTTAGTGTTCTTACCATATCCCTTCTGTTCTGCCTCCTTCTTACTTCTTTCAGTCCCTCATCTGCACCTTTTATCCTTGAGAAGCCTTTCAGTGACCAGGTGCATAGTTCATTTTCTTCTAGCCCTCTCCCTACTGTGCTTTTCTGAGTGTTTAAATCAACCTCAATATGGCCTCTCCTTAGCAGGAGTTCTCTCTGCTTCTCTTTCACCTTCTTCTACTATTATCTCTTGATTATAAATAAAAACTGACAGGTTAAATAAGGCATGGTAATGTAGTCAATACACAGTAAAATTATGTCAGGCTGTGACAGTTCTGCTGAAGAATTAAAAAGTCAGAGTTCACACACTCTTTTTTCTGTAGAAAGACATTATGAGCATTAATCCTTCATACGCAAAAAATGGAAGATTAAAGAAAAATTCTACTTAATTCAGTTTTGTTTTGATCTTTTTCCTTGACCTTCCCCCCTGCTCCCTCCCCAATGCCATTCAAACTCTTCAGTTTTCATTGAATAAAGAAGGATATTATGTTTCTTGTCAAGAGTCTTCATGCAGGTATAATTTCTTAATGCTTTCTTATTCATCTCTGGAGGCTAAATCAGTCATTTTCAAGAAAGCAACACAGTGGATGTAACTGGAACAGGACCAAGTTCCAGAATTGGGATCTTGTTGCTTTCAAATTTGGAGCATCATGGCAACTACATAAAATAATACTATAACTGGTTTTGTAGAAGCAATGCACTTTAAAATCTGCCTTTTAGAGAACTTTATAGTAGTAAGGTCCAAGAGTAATGAATCCCAGCTTTCATTATATCAAACAAAAATTTTGGCCCTGATTTCAGTGAAGGCAAGATTGTTCTTGGACATACCTGAAACAAAAAGATAAGGTCTGGTTTAAGCAAACTTTCACCATGATAGAATTTACGTAAATATCAAACATACTTTTAAGAAAGTACAGCAGAACTACTGTGGTAGATAAATGCATTGTAGTGCTATGACTTAAAAGATGCTGGAAAAAAATGTACATTTTCAAGTGCTAATTAATGAACTCTGCTTTTGACAACTGCTATGCTGGCTCAGATTTATAATGATTGACCTAAATATCTGGTTGTATCACTGTTTTGATCTGTCATGTACTTTTTTTTATCCTAACTAGAAAAGAGCAAGGAAAAGGCAAAATTTGTTCAGAACTTGGTTGACACAAATTAGTTACTGCATATATGTGTTAAATTTCCTATGAAAATTTCTTTTAAATGTTTTTAGTTGTGTAGAAACATACCCTAGGTTGGTATTTGGCAAACCTAGAGGAATTGCTAAGAGATTGACTTTGAGCATTATATAGCTATATTAACTTCCTTTATATAGTCATCATAAGTTCTTGGGGTTTTTACGTGTGGCGGTAAACTACTAAAAAATATGATTCTAAATTTCTCAAGTAAAAGGCAAATCAGAAATACCCAAATTAAACATCAGTGTTAAAGATCATCTTTTACCTTCCGGCTAGATTTTTACCTTCAAAAATCTGAAACTTTCAAAAGCATAGGAAGCCAGCTTCCTTCTTTTATGTAAAGCTTTTGCAAGAGAAGAAAGAATATGTCTGCTTCTTGACTTCTATGGTTTTGCATTGAAATGTTGCTTTCATCTGAAATATTTTATTGAAACAAAGTAGCAAAAATCAAATTATCAGAAAGCTTACATGTCCTATCTCTCCCTGATCATATCTACAAACTCAATCTTACCCATTGGTACAAGTGAATATGACAGTTCACGTGTTACTGGGGAGAGCCTGATTTTTAAAAATATTTTGTCTGAAATACTAATTAAAATTGTCATCAGATCTTGATTATTTCTTGGATTTAATAATATTCCGAGACTCTTTCATTCTGTGCATGATCATTCATAAAACATGAGTTTTCATTTCATGTGTTTTGAGCTGCTTATTTCTATTGCACTTTGTAATTTTAGCATCTGTATATATTTCCCTTTTGCGTAATAATTTCTAATACTTATAGCTTCAAGTAGAATTACATTGCTGGGAGGGATGACCAAATTAAAAAATATAAGATGAATTTATCTTAATGACTTGTAAACCTAAAGTTAGAGGGATGTGAATGTTTCAGAATATATGACTAGTTTCAATATAAAATGGGGAGTAGAAGGGAAAGAATTGCAATGGTTTGCTAATAACTGTCTCTCTTAACTGGAACAAGGACAAATAATCTTTGTTCTTTTTGCTCCTGGAAAGATGTAGATGTGATTGTCCCAACTATAGGCCTGCAGATATTCATCCTGGACTAACCTCTTTTGGAAATAAATATAAGCAAAATGGAACATATGTGTAACTGCTAAGTGACACTCAGTCACTTAACAGTAAGTTTTAGAGTGCTACACATTTATTATCTTTGAAGAAGATCCTTTCTAAAATAATGTAATAATTTATTAAAATTATCAGTATGCTAAAATTGCACTAGCATCAGATACTGTTAAATAGCAATTTTCAGAGCCAGCAGTTGATAATGTATAATGGTTGTAGTTAAAAGCTTTGGTAGCCTTAAGAATTTGTCTAGGGGCCAAAAAGCTGTTCTATTTGACTTGTTGTTTGGCTTTCATGCTGTCTTCTGTCAAGCAGGTTAATAGAAGTCATCTTGGCCAATGAATTCTCAGCAGATGCCTTACAGGTTAAATGCCCCATTTGTATAAAAACCTTAGTTTCTAATCATGTTCTTCACTGACAAAAACAAGTGTTTTTGCTGAAATGCATGGAACTGAACACCACAGCCCACTGTGGTGGTGCATCCTGCCCTTTGCCCTCTCAGGCCTGTTCCATGATCTCAGTAATTCTCATTACGCCGCAGCCTTTGTGTAACGAGTTCAGCAGTGAAGCGTCCCTCGGCCGTACCAGGACCTCTCGCATAGCTGACAGGAGTGGCGTTGTCCATAACAGGGACATCCGTTGCATGACTGACAAGGGGAACGAGAAATCATTGATCATCCCTGACAGCCCTGGAACATGACCCAGCTGAATCATACCCCAAGTGGAACAGTACCATTGTTACTGGACTTCTGAATAATTTCAGTAATTATCAACTTGGTTTACGGCCAGGATGGAAACTTTCTGATGACCAAGGCAAATCATCTTGCCACCCAATAAAGAGCAGTCCTAAGTGAGGCCCTTTGAGGTCTCCTGGACTGCAGTGGGCTGTATAGTATATAGATTTGAATTTCCCTGGTATGCTGTAAACAGATTGCTAATCCTTCCAATTGGCAGTGTAATAGCTCTAAAGATGTGTTTTATGTTCTGTGGCTGGGTCTTGCTCAGATTACTGAAGTCTTTAAAAAATCATAGTGATCTGCCTACATTCTGGAATTTATAAGCAAGAAAATGCATTTGTGTAAATATAAGAAAACAGTCTGAGAGGCAACATAGGGTTTTTTAAAAATCAATTACTGATGATTCACAAAATATTATGCAATACTGAAAAAGGGTCAAACCCATTTTTTTTCATCTGCTACACTTGTTAAATAATGGCAAATATCTGCTTGACTTGCCTAAATGTACTAAACATAAGAGTAATGTACTCTTCAACAAAATAGCTAATTTTTTCCTCTCACAATGCTGAACATTTCATAATCCAGTGTCAGTGGATATGCCAGTACATTCAATGGAAGCCAAATCTTGTATTTATTCTGTACCAGAAGATTTACCAACTTGATTTACCAAAATATGGG
>VYZT01004800.1:17973-28077 GCA_013400735.1 Pomatostomus ruficeps | reverse complement strand
GGGCGGCGGGAGCGGCGGCGGCGGCGGGGGCGGGGCAGGAAGTGACCGGGGCCGCCCCGCGCGTGCGCGGCTCCGGGGCGGGGGCACCAGTGGGGGGGACCGGGGGCACCGGGACCCTGTCGGGACACGGGGGGCACCCCTGCGACAGGGGCACCCCGGGCACAGGGCCACCCGTGGGTACGGTCCCCGTGGACGGCGTCAGTGGGTGGCACAGGGGTGCTGCTGGCAGGTGGCACAGGGCTGCGGGAAGCGCTGTCACCCCCACCAGTGTCGCCCCCCGGGTGACACAGCAGTCAGGGTCACCCCCTGGGCCGGGCTTTCCCCTGCCCTCATTTTGGGGTGTCCCTCCCCTCTGAACCCCCCTGTGCCACCCCGTGCCTTGAGGACACCCCACCAGTCCCCATCCTGGGGTGACAGTAAATGTAGGACCTACCTTAGAGGTGGGGAGAGCTCAGGGAGAGGTGCCAGGTAAGGGGACACTGTGGTGGCCTTGGGGTGTCACCCCTGGGGACGTGGTTTGATGCTGTGGACAATGTGGTGGCCTGGCGGTGTCACCACTGGGGATGTGGGTAGGTGTGGGGACACTGTGAAGGCTGTGGGGTGTCACCACTGGGAACACGGAGCAGTTCTGGGGACACTGTGGTGGCCTTGGGGTGTCACTTCTGGACTCGGTAGATGACCCCGGGACGTGTGTGGGGACCTGTCCGATGGCCTTGTGGCTCTGCCCGGGGGCTGGTGGCCGTGGCTGTTTCCTGCCATTAATCACCGCTAATTGGCTTTGCCCTGCCGGGCCCACGAGGGGGGAGCTTGGGGGGGTCACGGGGGGTGTAAGAGGATTTCCCTGCTCCGTCCTCCGGCTCGGCCATCCCGGGGTCCTGCTCCCTGCCCACCTGCTGCCCACCCGGCCCCGGCCCCGGCCCCATGCCACGCTCCCACGGGGACAAGGGGACCCCCAAGGACACGGAGCCCCCACAGAAGGAGAAAGGGGGGCACGAGGCAGGGGAGAAACCCCCCAAAGCCCCCGAGGACGGCAGTGCCCTGGCCCCCAAGAATTCCGGCTCTGAGTCCCGGCACGGCGGCCACGGGCAGAAGAGTGGGAAGAAGGGTCCTGTGGACCCCCACGCTGCTGCCACCAAGACCTACTCCCCCTTTCTCAACACCGTCTTTGGCAAGGTGAGGACACTGGGAGGGGACATGGGGATGAGGGTGGGAATGGAGGGACCCTGGAAATGGAGGGGATGTGGGGAAAGTGGGGATGAGGACAGGGTGGGGTATCCTCAACCTGGCCAGGATCCTGTGGATGGAGGGGGGACAGGGACTTTGGGGACATGGTTAGAGACACTCCCTGGGGATGGAGAGGATATGGGGACTGTGGGGATGGGGACATGGGGTGGGGACAAGAATAGTCCAGGACTCTGCAGGTGGAAGGGATATGGAGCATTTGAGACATGGAGACAGTGGGGATGGGGACAGTGGGGCTGTTCCAAGGCCCTGTAGATGGAAGGGACACAGGGACAGTGGGGATGGGGATAGGGACAGTCCAGGACCATCTAGATGAAGGAAACATCAAGGCAGTGGGGATGGGCTTGGGGACAGTGGGATGGGAACAATGGGTATGTTCCAGAACCCTGGGGACGGAAGGGACATGGGGCCAGTGAAGATGGGGTTGGGACAGTCCTGGACCCTGGCAACAGAGGGGACGTTGGACTGGGGACATGGTCAGGGCCACTCTGGGTCCTTGGGGATTGAAAGGACATGGGGACAGTGGGGACACAGTCAGGGACACTCTGGGACCCCAAGGATGGGGACATGGGGACAGTGGGAATGGGCTCAGGGGCCCTCTGGAAACCTGGGGACGAAGGGGACATGGGGCACAGGGAACAGTCAGGGACACTGGGATCATGGGGATACATGGGATACAGGGGTGCTGGGGATGGTGTTGGGGACACTCCAGGACCCTGGGGACAGAGAGGACATCTCGAAGGGACAACCTGGGCAGGGGCAGGTGAGCTCTGTGGGAGGGAAAATGCTGCCCCCCTTCCACTGGAGTACAAACCCCCTCAGCAGCATCCGTTGCTACTGGGCACATCCCATCCGGAGCCTGGGGGTCCCGGGGTGGGACATCCCCGGGGTGGGTGACAGGAGGTGGGACACGGGAACCTGGGCAGGGCAGGTGGGGGGTGCAGGCACGGGGCAGGGCAGGGCTTTGCCTCCAATCCCGCTAATCCTCTGCCGGAGTTAATTTTGGCCCACGCTTAACAAAGGTGACACCGAGGTTTGGGGGAGCGGGAGGAGGGGTGGCACACGGAGCTGGGTCTCATTCTGCTGTCACCCCATTTGTGTGCCCCATGCAGGAGCGGGAGCTGTCACCGGAGGAGCTGGATGGTGAGCAGTGGGGACAGGGTGGGGACAGGGTGGGGGGCACGTCCTCATGGAGGGATCTGCTGTGGAAACATGGCCATGGAGGGGTTTCCCACATCCAAGAAGGATTTACATGGTGTCCGTGTGACCCTCCACGCCTGATGGTGTCCCTGTCCCCACCTGTGGCCATGTCCAGAGCTGCTGGACGCCTTCAAGGAGTTCGACACGGACCAGGATGGCTACATAAGCTACAAGGACCTGGGCGAGTGCATGCGGACCATGGGCTACATGCCCACCGAGATGGAGCTCATCGAGATCTCCCAGCACATCAAGATGAGGAGTGAGCAGGGTTGGGGAGCCGGGGAGGGGACCGGGGGGTCGCTGGGGTGCTGAGGGTGTCCCCTTCCCGCCTCAGTGGGTGGCCGTGTGGACTTCGAGGACTTTGTGCAGATGATGGGCCCGAAGCTGCGGGAGGAGACGGCACACATGGTGGGCGTGAGGGAGCTCAAGATCGCCTTCCGCGAGGTACGGCCACTGCCACGGGGACAGCGGGCACGGCGTCCCCTCCTCAGGGGGACCACAGGCATGGTGGGGACAGTGACTTTGGAGAGAGCCTGGTGGGGGCAATGATGATGGGGGTGTGGAGGGGACAGTGACCGCGGGAAGAGCATGGGGAGATGGTGACCATAGTGGGGACCATGGGGTGACCAAAGATGTGGAGGGGTCACTGACCATGGGAAGACCATAGGGGAACAGTGACCATGATGATGACCACAGGCATGGAGGGGACAATGACCATGGTGGGGACAATGACCATGAGGTGACCACAGGCAGGAGGAGATAATGACCATGGGGAAAAAATGACCATGGGGTGACCATAGGCACAGAGAGAACAGTGACCAGGGGGGAATGATGACCGTGGTGGTGACCGTGAGTGCAGAGAAGACTGACCACAGGGAGCTGGGGGGTGCCAGTGGCTGTGGTGGGAGGGTGACCCCCATCCCGTGGGCACCGCAGTTCGACATGAACGGGGACGGGGAGATCAGCACGGCTGAGATGCGCGAGGCCATCACGGCGCTGCTGGGGGAGCAGCTGAAGGCGCAGGAGGTAGATGAGATCCTGCAGGACGTGGATCTCAACGGCGACGGGCACGTGGACTTCGACGGTGAGGGGACCCCCCTTCCCCGGGGGCCGCGGCAGGGGCTGAGCCCCGGGTCCCCTGACGTCCCCTCCTCGCCCCGCAGAGTTCGTGATGATGCTGTCGTCCCGGTAACGGAGCCACCGGGCAGGAGGGGACACCCGGATGACCCCCCAAGACCCTCCTCAGTCCCTCCCTGCCCGGCCAACCAACCCGAGAGCTCTGCCATCATCAGTGTCCTGAGGGAACAGCTGGAGCGGAGCATCTGGGAATGGGGCAGACGCGAGACCCCCGACCCCAAAGGCCACCGGGGGTAGTGGCAGAGCCGGGGGGCGCCGGGGGACCCAATAAACCCCTTTGACCGGAGCTGGAGGAACGCGTCTGGTGGTTCTGGGGAGGGACGTGGGGTTTGTGTCCCCTCTGGCCACCCGAGCCACCCCCGGGGGCGGGGGACAAGGGGGGGCCCACAAGGGGCGGGGGCTTCTGGGGGCGTGGCCCCTGGGCCAGACCGCGCCCTCCCATTGGCTGGATCTGACCCGCTGCTGCCGGCCGGCCAATCAGCACGCGCCAGTTCAGGATGGGCGGGAAAATGCCGGCGCTCCTGGCAACGGTCACTCAAACCAGCGGGCCAATCAGCGCGAGCTGGGGCACGGCTTCGGCCAATCAGCACGCGCTTCTCATGCCAGCTGGCCAATCAGAGGCCACGTACCATGGGGATGGGCAGGGCATGGGGGGACCCAGTGTCACTCCCAGGGGGTCCCCACGATCCCTTGGGACATTCCCGTCCCATGGAAGTGCCCCCAAGGGGTCCCAGGACCACTCAGGACTCCCCCCACCAGGTATGTGTCCCCAGGGCTCTCCCAGACCAGGTGATCTCCCCAGGCCAAAGGGATCCCTGGGAAGAGGTCAAGGGTCTCCCCAAAAAGTCACCCAGGGGGTCCTCAGCACCCCAAATCCAGCGGGGAACACCAGGGGACACCTCCCCATGGGGCAGCAGAACCTGGGGAGTGGACAACGTGGCACCTGGAGAATCCCAGGAATGGGGTTCAAGTTCCTCTTTGGGTGCTGCCACTCAGATCCTCACAGGAGTAGGGGGTCCCCCCAAAATCAGTCGCAGGGAGGAGCCGGACCCCCACCCCCTACCCCACAGAGCAGGCACAGGGTTGGGGCATTCACAGATTTTAATTTAGTTATTTTTCTGGAGACAAAAAAAAAAAAAAAAAACAACCCAAAAAAAAGAAAAAATAAAATAAAAAGGCATCAAACGCCCCCAATTTCAGGTTCGGGGGTGCAGAGACTCCCCCCACAGCGCATCTCCCCACCCCTGTAGTGTTTGGGGGTGCAGGGGTCCCACTGTGCCCTGGGGAGACCTCCCCAAAACCCCGGCCCTCCCCCTGCCCTAAACCTACAGGGAAGGCACCTCATGGGGCATCCCCACTTGTGGGGGACACCCCGGGGAGGGTGGGGACCCCCCAAACCGGGGGCTGCGGGGGAGAAGGGGACCCCGATTGCTCTCTACATATATATAATATACACCTATAGAACAGGCTGGGGGGGGGAATCTGGCCCCCCCCGGACCCCAAAAGCACCCGAACTCCTGGGGGCGAAGGGGAACGGGAATAAAAGGGGAGGGGGGGAGACCAAGGCCAGCCTCGGGCTCGCCCTGCTGCGCCTTCCCCGGGGCCCCCCACCCCGGGGGTGGCCGTGCCTCCCACCCCAAGGTGCCGAGGAGGTGGGTGGGATGAAGGGACCCCCTCCTCCCCACTCCAGCATGGATTTGGGGGGGGCTGTGTTGGCTCCTGCTCCCCAAGGTCAGTTTGGGTGGGCTAAGGCAAAGCCCGGCCGGCGCTCACGGCGAGGCGCGGGGACACACGGTTAAGACAGACGGATGGACAGGGGGGTGTCCTGGCCTTCATCCCTCCCCCCACCGCCGCTCCTCCTTCTCCTCCTCGCTGGGCTCAGAAAATATCCGGGCACAAGCTCCAGTCCTGCTTCTCCTTGCTCTCCCAGTAGCCCCCCTTGTAGACGTGCGCCAGCTCCTGCGTCACTGGGTCCTTCTTCCGCTCAAACCACAGCGGTTTGTAGGGATCATAGGGCGTCCCTGGAGGGCACAGCGGGGTGAGGGCCTGGGGGGGACACCGTGGGGGGACATCGCCGCCTGACAGCCCTGCCTTACCGTCCTCAGTGGCGCGGGCGGCCTCGGCCTCACGGCGCTTGCGGGAGAGCCGCTGCTTCTCCTCCAGCCGCTGCTTCTCAGCGTTGGCCTCATCCCACCTCCCATTCTCCATGAGGCGCTGGTCCGGGCGCCGCCGGCTGTCCGTGGGGGCTGTCCCGTTCTCTGGCGCGTTCAGGGTCAGCGCCAGCTCCGAGAAGTAGTACATGTTCTCTGCGTACTTCCTACGGCACGGGAAGGAGCGGGACTCAGCGCCAGCCCCACATCCCTGCTCTCAGGGATGCCTCATTCCCGTTTTCCCCACTCACGGGAGCGGGTTCCGCTTCCACAGCAGCATGCGGCTGTCCTCGGCCTCGTGGGCTCGTGGCCGCGCCTCGGCTCCATTGTCCCCTGTTCCCATCTGCACCTTGTAGCAATCCATCTTCTCGTCCCACGTGCCCAGCAGGACAAAATGCACCTTTCCCGAGGGGTCTGTCACCTCCCCAGTCACCTGGCAGGAGAGGGGACAGCCTGGATCAGGACACACCATGGTCTGGAGCAGCCCAAGGCGTCCCATGGTTCCCCATGTCCCTACCTTCCTCGCCACATCCCGGGAGAAGTAGCTGTAAGGGACAAACTTGAGGTTGCACTTGTCCCCTGTCTTGTGGTTGACAATCTCAATCTCACCTGACTGTGGAGAGGAGGGGACAGTCAGACATACCAACAGGATCCCCAAGGATCCACGCTTCCACACACCTCCCATCCATGACTTCCCACCTGGTCTATCCAGAGCTTCCCCACGATGATGTTGTGCACGGTGGTTGTCACTTTTTTCCACGTGTAATGGTTGCCGGAGGAGTGGAAGACGCAGTGGATGGTACCTGAGGGAGGGAAGTTGTGCTGGGAACCACACCTGGAGCCTCGGACGGTCCCGAA
This sequence comes from Pomatostomus ruficeps, assembly GCA_013400735.1. Classification (NCBI taxonomy): domain Eukaryota; kingdom Metazoa; phylum Chordata; class Aves; order Passeriformes; family Timaliidae; genus Pomatostomus; species Pomatostomus ruficeps. Next base: position 21,490 of record VYZT01004800.1, on the reverse strand, counting down.
AATCCCACACACTCCCGGGGTGCTCACCCAGAGGCATGATGGAGAGGTATTTCCCTCGGAATTTGCTGGTGATTTTGATTTCCTGGCGCAGCGTCCAGCCGTTCTTGGAGTCGGCGTGGTGGGCAGCGGCCGGCGGGTGGTGGCTCACCTGGACACAGGATTGGGGACAGCTCAGTGCTGGCCATCCCGATGGCCCAGCAAAGGCTGGGAGAGAGGAGCCGGCCGCACCTGCTCGCAGAGGGAGCGGTATCCGTTCTCCTCCAGGCGATCCAGCTCGAAGGTTTCCCCCAGGAGCGGGTTGAAGGGTTTGCTGGTGCGGAAGACGGTGGTGGAGTAGGAGGACACAGTGAAGGCGGCCACGTAGCACAGCTGCTCCAGGGAGCTCTCGCACCGTGCCGCCCGGTCCAGGAGCTCGTGGTATTCCAGGTCCTCTGTCAGCCGCTGCAGCATGGACAGCGGCTCGTTGAAATTCACCTGGAAGAGGGAAACGGGTCAAAATAAACAGCGGGTTCCAGGGTGCCCCGCGCTCACCCGCCTGCTGCACCCGTGCTCACTGGCATGGGAATTTTGGACAGCTCCTTCCCGATGCAGTTCTTCATGATGCTCCAGAGGTTGAGGCTGTAGTTGGGTTTGTAGGGAATGCGGGTTCTCTTCTCCTTCTTGGTGTCCTCAACCTGGTGCTTGTACTGGAGAGAGGGGAGACAAAGGCTGTTACATCCCTGTGACCCCCCAAAACACTTCCATGGGAATTTGGGTACTCCCAAGCCATAAACCCCCATCCCACCTGCTCATCCAGGCTGATGTCACTGCTGGTGCCACTGATGTTGCTCCCAGTTCTCCTGGGCAGGGGGAAAAGGGGGTGATCATTCCCGAGCAGGGCAGAGCCGCGAGGGGATCCCCCACTCCCTGAAAACTCACTTGTGGCCCATGATGTCGGGCATGGGGAAGATCTCTGGGGCATCAAAGAACTCATTGTTGTCGTCGTCCTCATCACTCAGGTCACCTTTGGCGGGGCAGCACAGATCTGGGAAAGGGGACAGGGCTGGTGAGGAGGGGACATCATTCCCAGTTTCCTGCTGAAGGCTCCCCTGTCACCATCAGCAAGGTGAGGGGGTCACGCCCCAGCCCAGCTCCGAGGGGTGTCGGGTAAGGTTCAGAAGAGCCAGTTTGGACCCTGTTGTAGCTGCCAAAGTCACTTGGCTACACAGGTGAGATGGGACAGATCATCCCTTGGGATCAGAGGAGTGAGGGAAGTTGAGCCTGGCTCGGAAAATCCCGGGAAGCATCTGGGGGACACTTGGGCACAGCACTTGTCCCTCCCCACCTTTGCCGGAGCCTCCGGTGCCGGCTGTGCTGGCGGGGAGCACCGTGGCCCCCCGGAAAGCCCTTTCCAGGTGGTTGTGCTGCTTGGCCAGCTGCTCCAGCGTCTCCTCCAACCGGATCCGCTGATCCCGCTCCTGCTGCAGCGACTTCTGCCACTTCTTCCCATGCGTTTGCGCCAGGAGCATGAAATCCCGGCAGGCCTGCAGGAAAACAGTGCTCAGCATGGAAGTTGGGTGCTTTTCCCACTAGGGAGTCCTCGGGACGGGGACTCACGTTGATCATGGCATTGGAGGTGATGCGGAAGAGCGTGGCCCGCTCGTTGACCTGCTTGATCTTGTCCGTGCTGTCCGGAGGGAGCCGCAGGGCCTCGAGCTCGCTGAGGGAGCGCTGTAGGGCTGTGCCATGCTTGGCGATCAGGTCATTGCAGGTGCTCAGGTCCTCCACTTTGCTGGATAAAATCCGCAGGGTGTTCTGCAGCTCCGTCTTGTCCGTCTGCGACACCGACTCGTCGCCGGAGTCGTCTGCGGGAGGGAAGGGATGGGGAGTGTGGGATTGTCACGTCACACCAGGAGCTGGTGGTGGGGCTTCCACGAGGGGCACGGGGGGATCCCCAAATCCCTGAGGGATCCCAAACACTGATGGTCCATCTCCCTGCACGCCAGGCTCTTGGGGTCACATGTGCATGGACACAGCCATCCCCTTCCAAACCTTCTTGCTGGAGATGCTGGGATGCTGCCCAGGGCACTGGGATCCTGCCCTAGGTCCTGTTGGGGCAATGGGATCCTGCCCTGGGGGCACTGGGATCCTTCCTTGGGCTTACTGGGATCCTGTGCCCTGTGGGGCTGGGATTCTTCTCTGGGGGCACTGGGATTCTGTGCCCTAGGGACACTGGGATTCTGCCCTGAGTTCTGTGGAACACTGATATCATGCCCTGGGTCCCATGGGGGTACTGGGATCCTGCCCTGAGTCCTCCAAGCACTAGGATCCTACCCTGGGATTCCTGCCAGCTGTGGGGCTCTGGGATCCTGGCGTGGGGCCTGTGTGGCACTAGGATCCCACCCTGAGGACACTGACCCTACCCTGGGCACTGCTGGGCACTGGAATTTCACCCTGAGGGCACAGGGATCGGATCCTGCCCTGGGGCCACTGGAATCCTGCCCTGGGTCCTGTTGAGCCCTGGGACTTCACCCTGAGTGCACTGTGACCCTGCCATGGATCCGGGAATTCCGTACCTGACTCCTCCAGCATCTTGACAGCCTTGGCCTTGGCGAGCTCGAGGGCGGTGACCCAGCGCTGCCGCTCCACCTCGGAGCTGGCTTTGAGGTGGTAGGTCTGGGCTCCGCCGTTGGAGATGATGAAATTGCAGGAATCCTCCACGGAGATGTTGGCCGTGGCCAGGTTGATGGTGCCGCGGCACGTGTGGCCCATCTCCGCCTTGGATCTGTGCGGGAAGGCCGTGGTGAGGGAAGCACGGGGCCGGGAGCCCCAGGATGAGCCCTCGGGGGGCCGCGCAGGGGGCTTGGCATTCCCAGTCCGGCAGCCAGGGCTATTAATAGGGAGGGTTTGCCGGCGCCGGAGCGGGGCCACGGGTGGGGATGTCGCTTTGTGGGGGACAAATCTGCAGCCCCCAGGAATGGCCTCTGGGATCCCGGAGCCTCAGGGATCCGGTGCTTCCTGGATCCTGGCACAGCCGGGACGAGGTTGAAGTCCCAGCGAGGCCGCGCCAGGTTGGCACTCCCCTTCCACGTCACCGGGTGACAGAGGTGGCATCCAGCTGGGACACCCCCAGCCCGGTGTCCCCCCCGTTGCCGGCGGTGTAACCAGAGCCGGCAGCTGCCGAAGGCTCCGGTTCCCCATCAATAATGGAGGAACACGGCCCTCCCGCCCCGGCCGGGCTCAGGTGTCCCCGCGAGTGACAACACATTAGGCCACCGGGAAGAGCTGCTGGGAGGGACAGTGGAATCCGGGAGCTGCCGGAGGCCGAAAGGGGTGCAGACCCCCGTCCGTCCCGCCCCCCCACCCCCCACACATAGCCACGGGGACAGGGATGTGACAATCTCGGGGACCAGGGAGGTGGCAATCGCAGGGACAGGGAGGTGACAAAAGCCCCACTCTCCGGCTGACACAGAGGGGCGACGGGGAGTAGGCTAACGACTCCCCCCCCACCCAATACCAAGCCCAGCGACCGGGAGGT